>CM056950.1:29065787-29156930 GCA_029856935.1 Cyclocarya paliurus | reverse complement strand
GAAAGATATCATTTTAAGAAATAAACGTCGAACTAAATGCTTAATGAGTAGTATTATGTCAATAGTAAAATGAAAATAAAAAATTATATGTTAGCATGACGTAAGATATGGTAAATAGATTTTTTTTTTTTTTATAATTTTGGAAGTAGAAAGTGGCTCATCTAAATTCTAATGAGCTTTGTTATTCATCATTTTTATAAATTATATATTTAATTTAAATTTTTTAAATTTAATTATTATTATTTATTTATGATCTATATATTATATATTTGATAAGATAAAAAAATAAAAAATAAAAAATTATGTTAAGTGTGTGATGTACGGTGATTAAGAGTACGAATTTTTCAAATCTAAATAGAAGAGAAAAAACAAACAGAAAAGAAAAGAAAACGACGTGAAGAAAAGGCAACGCAGCTTCCCCACCCGCGTCTGGCCCTCCATCTCCAACACGCTTAAGAAACCCATAAGAAACCAATCTCTCTCTATCAGATAATTCACCGATCCAAAACCCTAATCGATCATTCTGAATCATCTCCCTCGAACTCCTAACCTCAATTTTCAAGGGTCAGTCAGTACATGTCTAAATTGTATAGATATGATCCTTTTCTTTTCAATATAATCTCTGATTCGCCTCCGAATCACACAAGTTTCAATTTTACTTGCACCGTTTATCTTTTGAAAGATCAGTTCTCGAATTACTAGTTTTTCTGTTCTGTTCGAGATGAGATGAATCATCTCGTTGATTATTATTTACTTTTTTATTTTGTCCTTTTGTTGAGTGGTGCAGAAGATCGAGGGGGTTCAATTGGTGAGGATCAACCATGTTTAGCCGGATCTTCGGCAAGTCAAAGCAGGAAACGAATGCTCTAGCCACGCTAGACAAACTAAACGAGGTATGATCGCGATTGCCAATTTATTTACTATTTGATTTATTCGTATACTTTTTTTTCGTCTGTTCGTAATGTTGTAAGTTAGAATGGTTATTTATGTATGCTTTTTCTTTAACGGAATCAGATTATAGTTACTGTGGTAAGGTAGGTATTTATGGACGAGAGATTAGTTTAGAGATAGAAGACTATAGATTGGAAAATTATTAAGTACTCAGTATAGATAAAGTGGCCATGATATTAAAAGTGTTTACATAAGCACTACTTTCTAATGTTATTGCATAATGTAACAGGATAGATGGACAACGTGTTCGTACCTTGGAACTCCCTAATAATACAAAGAGATTACAAATGTTACCCCAGCCCCATATGGCAAGGCTCAGTCCTTGCTTGTCCCACATACTGCCACCCCGGTGGATGGGTGGATGAGCCACCTCGATGTCCACCCCTTGCTCATATGCCGCCACCTAGATCAAACAATTTAAGATAAAATAAAACCTCATATTTAAGATCAATCATTCCCAAAAATAATCCCTAAATCAAACAATTTAGATCAAGTAAGCCAAATCAAACAAGCCACAAGGCGAAGAAGAAGAGAGAGAATGCCTGAGATTTAAAATGGGTCTCAAATTTCAATTTTCTTAACTTTAGTTTTTTTAAAATAAAATTGATATTTTTTTATATATTAAATAAGACAAGCTGATAGGTGACTCATGGGCTGAGTTTTGACCTGTCTGTCCTTCCTAAAATCATTTCAGAATCCTCCTGCCTGAGGTAATGGTTGGAAAATCTGCCCATTATCCTTACAGATGGGCAGCCCCATCTTCTGGGGCCCCACTGCACCCACATAGATTTTCTGTAGTTGCAGCATTTTATGGTTTGATGTTGCTGTCCGTCAAAGTGATTACTTTTTCTCAACTGTTATGGATTTTGTGAGATGTTAAAATATTTGCATCAAGTGCTGAAAACTTGAAGAAGATGAATATTCTTACTTATTAATAAATTAAGAGCATGAATTCCTAAGTAGCAAAGACGATAACGAAGCTGATTCTACATTTTTCACAAGAAGATGCCAGGGAAATCTAGACTTAGTGAACGTTCTGTTTTATGCAATGATCCATCGCTGTTCAATTTCATGATTTTCTTGCATACTTTGAAAGGTTATTGTTGTCAACACTGAAACAGAGGAATTTTACATATTCAATTTAAAAGAGTAACCAATTATTATGAATCACAAATATTAAGCGAAATTTGCAATTGGGGCTATGGAATTTATAAACTTTACTTGCTCCTAAGGGTTAGCTCTAGTGGTCAGGGCCTTGGTCTTGGGAGTATGCTTCCCTAGATCTTAGGTTTGAACACTTGGGTGCAAACAACTTTTGGGGGCCACATCCCATTGGTGAAAAGCTGATGATTTACAATATGTGTGATGTGGACGCACTACATTGTTTCATAGCCTAACCTGGTAAAAGACACATTGCGTTTGGATGGTCTCCAGGGTCCTCGTCATCAAAAAGGAATTCATACAATTTACTGCTTTAAATAAGTATTTTTATGTATTTGAACTATGTGATCAATTCTGCCTGTTTCAAAAATAGCAGATTTTGTGTAGGAAAAAATATATGAAATTTTTTTAATGTTCACCCACTTATTATCAGTTTTTGATTAACATACAACAAGTAAGGCTCTTGAATTGAATCTTTAGAAATAGGTTGATTCATAGATAAAGCGGAAATTTTTTTGGTAGTGCATTATCACTTCAATTGTGAGATTGGTTTGCCACTTGCACTATTGCTTTTTTTGTATTTGATTAATAATTTTTCATTTATTTTAAATAAACATCGATTACTGATTTGTTTGAACTCTTTGATCCCTGAAATATGTAGACACTTGAAATGCTAGAGAAAAAGGAGAAAGTACTTCTGAAAAAGGCTGCTGCAGAGGTTGAAAAGGCCAAGGAGTTCACCAGAGCAAAGAACAAAAGGGGTATGGTTGGATAGCACATTCTTGTTTATCTGTAGAATCTAAACTTTTGTATTGTTGGATTTTTTTTCTTGAACTATTATGTAGGGAATTCCGTTAATTTTCCAGCGAAGGAAGTTGTAGTTGCATTTTTTTAGTATAATTAGTTAAGAGTTGACTTCCTAAATGATATAATAAGAATCGATACTAGTTTACTACCTTGCTGATAGACTTGGCACACTAAAGTGACGTGCTTCTGGTTTTACGTTCCTGTGGTTTTATTATGTGGATCCTGTTCTTGTACTGTAAGGGAATTTGATTTAGAATCAAAATGCATGATCGGGGTTTCTGGCCCTGAAAGCCAATGATGTTTGAGGAACTTCACGTTGAGGATCTCCAATAAATACTGCTGCAGTTTACAGTCACCATTTTTCTTAAAGATTTGTAAACATCGGCATGTTTGAATTTTAGTATTTTGGATTTTCAATGACTAGATTTTTTTTAACAGCATTATTCACATTTTCTCATTAATTCTTAGATGGTGGAATTCTAACTCATCATGTCGTGCAGCGGCTATACAATGTTTGAAGAGGAAGAGGTTGTATGAACAGCAAGTGGAGCAGCTTGGAAACTTTCAATTGCGTATCCATGATCAGGTGTGCTTGTTATGTTATTTTTAGAGAGTATGAAAAAGAAGAGAGAAAGGGAGGAGGGTGGAAGAGCCTCATCTGCTTTATGTTTGTTGTTGGGATGATCCTAAAATTGCTGGTATATCAATGTTGCAGATGATACTATTAGAAGGGGCAAAGGCCACCACTGAGACGGTAGATGCATTGAGAACTGGAGCTTCTGCAATGAAGGCAATGCAGAAAGCAACGTATGTAGCATTTTCCGGGTCTACTCCGCATTGGTCCATCAATTTCCTTCTTAAATTGCTACTAGTTTGTTTATGCATTTTGGGACAACTCTGTTGATCCTGACTATGTTTCAATTCATGGTCTAATATGCAACTTGCAATTTAGCTCAGAAGCTGTCTATTTGTTTATCATAAACCTCAATGGAATTGTGCTTCCCCTTAAATACTTCCGTGAAGCTTTCACAAATGATTATTATTGGAATGGTTTCTAGTCGTTCCTGTGGTGCTCACTTGATAAGTAAAAAGTATATTAGGATTACAGCTCTGACCTAATTTATGTAACTAAATAGCTAACTGTTCTGCTTAAAAGTTTTTGTTGTGGTAATCAAAGTAGCACCTTGGTTGAACTAATAGCAATCATCTTCTCATTGAACAGGAATATTGATGATGTGGACAAGACCATGGATGAGATCAATGAGCAGACTGAAAACATGAAACAGATTCAGGAAGCATTGTCAGCACCAATTGGTGCAGCTGCTGATTTTGATGAGGTTAATGATCTCTTGATTCATTTTCAATCCCCCACAAAATAGGGCATTCTTTGATTTATCAATTTCTTGAGCCCTGTCATTTCTGCTGGAGAGTCTAAATGTTTTTGTAACTGCAGGATGAATTGGAAGCTGAACTCGAAGAGCTGGAAGGTGCTGAGCTGGAAGAACAACTTCTTCAGCCTGCAACAACTGCTCCTGCAGCTCCAGTGCAGGCCCCAGCAGGTCCGCAACGAAACCGTCCTACTCCAAAACGTACTGCTGAGGAAGATGAACTGGCTGCACTACAGGCTGAGATGGCACTTTAAGCAGGTCTCTTTTTCTCTTCTGATATGATTCATCCACTTGTTTTTCTATAAGTAAATTGATTCATCCACTTTAACAATGCATATTTGACTTTTCTTGTAATATGATATATCTATTTCTATTATACATCTTCTAAATTACTCAAAAAAATTTATACTTCTGAATTATCTGTTGCACATTCCATAGTGCATGAAGTATTGTAGTTGGTTGGTGTTCAGTTTGTATAGTCTAGAATGGAACTACGAGTGGTTGACAATGCAATTTTTTTTTCCAAGTTGGAAAGGCCATACTAATAACAATTGAAACAAATCCACATTTTATGCAGTTTTAAGTATTTTTTCGCTATTGGCTTCTAATAGTGAGTTTGTTGGTCAGAATTTTGCAGATATTGCTCATGTATTTAATGTCAGGAGTCTATGTAAGGAATTGCTTGATTGTTTGATGGAGATTAATACTCTTTCATGCGTTCTGTTTTCTGTATGGAATATTGGTAAGCAGACAATGTATATAAAGGTGGCATCAAATAAAAGGAAAGTCACCGTTCTGAAACTTGTAATCTGCCTTATGGAGCTTCCAAAGTTCCAACCAACTCTTCTTTTATTTTCTTTTTGAAATTTTCATTTTCCAATATTCTGTGGGCCATATCCGATAGCTTACTGAATATCTCCCATGTATTATATCCAAGGGAATCTTGCCCATCTTGGAGCCATATTCATATATAAAATGAAGAAAGTACCACCTTGTTGCTGTCAACCTTGGACTTGCTTGAATTATTGCTAGCTAGAATTAATATTATATTTTTTTGAAAAGGGGGAAAATTTATTGAGGTTAAACATTGGGGGGGTTAGATCTCCTAAACGCCTTCATTGGTATATTATGCATTTAGAAGACGCGTTGTGGCAAATAGTACTTATTGATAAAGGAGCCCATCTCACCTGCCTCTGCATTGGTCAAGCACTCAAACATGCAGTTTATAGGACTGTTTGATATTTTCCCCTTCTTTAACAGCACGTATTTCTTGCGTGTGTGAAATGCGATCTCTCGCTCCATGAGGCAAGAGCACCTATATCTTTCCCATTTTCATTGGAGGAGGAGATAAAAAGAAAAAGAAAAAGAAAAGTGGTATGGTTAAATGTGATATATTATATTTGCTTTACACGTAAAAGAGTTTTGCAATCTGATGAACTAAAACAAGCCATATCAATTTGTTGTTTTACTTCTATGAAATCTTTTTGTAGATCAAACATTTCTCAGTTAAAAAGTTAGTTGAGCATTTCTACACTCATGGTAAAAGATCAACCAACCTGGCGAGCAAAGTGGAAAGCGAAAATGCTCACACTCCCGTCCTGTTGCATTTTCCATTTTAACTTCATTTGCCTATCCGATTCCAGTTGTCTATCATTTTTTCATTTTTCAGTCCTATCTTCATTTCCCGTTCAATCTTATTTTTTCGAAGTATCTTTATTTTTTTGACCTATTGCATTTTTTAGTCCTATATTTTTTCTTTCTGTCCTATCTTCCTTATTTCGTCCTATGACATTTTTCTGTCCTATGTAATTTTTCGTTTATTGTTTTTTTCCTTCCTACCTTCATTTGTTCGTCATGTTGCATTTTTCTGCCTTGTGGCATTTTTCGGTCCTATCTTCATTTTTCTGTCCTGTCAAATTTTTCCGACCATGATATTTTTCTGTTCTATGGCGTTCTTCTGTCTTATCTTCATTTTTTCATCCTTTTGCATTTGTCGGTCCTATCTCCTTTCTTTTCCACTACTATCTTCATTTTTCTGTTACGTTGCATTTTTTTCTCCTATCTTCATTTTTTCAGTTCTGTTATATTTCCCGTTCTATTGCATTTTTTTTGGTTATATTTCATTTTTTTTCCGTGCTATTGCATTTTTCCATCCTACTAGACTATAGTTTTTACTTTGTGATGGGTTATTGTTAGACTATTATAGACATGCATATTATAGTTTTTTAGCAATTGTTTACTCAATTAAATTTGACACATTTCTCGCGTGGAGAATTAAGCGCATGCATTGTAGTGCGATTCTCAACTGATATGGAAAAAACAGACTCAACGAGAGGTCTGCATAATACATTTTGATTTGGATTACATTCAGATATTTCAAATGCACGCATAAATGCAAAAGAGGACTATCGGTCCTTAGAAGAAAAACGTTTGTTGCATTCTTATTGGGAATCAACGTAAGAAAGAAGCGTGTGGTATGAATGAATACATTCTTTTTTTTTAAGGTCCAATATGAAACATTTTTTATGTGCTATAAATTACATAAAAACAAAGACTCCTCTAGAGAGAGAGAGAGAGAGAGAGAGAGAGAGAGAGAGCTTCACAGAAAAGGATGGGGGAAAAAAAAATCTTCAAATTGGAAAGAATAGTGGTGTACACAAATGGTAGTACAAGAAGAAAGAATAGGTTCCAAGCATGAGATTGAAGAGTTGTCAATGAATCATATAGGTAAGTAGCAGAGCAACCGCCATCAACACGTACGCAATTCCTTGGTCAATTGCTAATGCTAACCCTGCAAAATTAATATCCATAACCAACCATATTAGACTGGTTTGCAAACCCAGGCCAATAATTCAATAATAATAATATAGAAAAAATCACCACCCAAAAAGAAACTATTAACACGTATTTCTAGTGTGTGACAGAAAGGGAGGGAGCAGACCACGACTTGAAGGGCCAGGCGCAGGTGCAAGGCTCTGGGCATGGATGGAAGGCATCCCCATTGTCAATAATACAAGTGCAAAAGAGGCCATTACTAGCAACTGAACCCTCAACTTCTCCATTGTAATTGAATCTAAAACTCCTATTTGGGATTTCTTTCTTCTCTCTGACTTAAAAAACCAGAACTCCTTCAGCACCTCAATGGGTTTGATTTGATTCGGCTTTAGCATTTATAAAGAGGAAGAGAGAGAAAGAGAGGCAAAAGTCTCGGGATGGGAGAATCTTCATAAAATAGAAGGCCAATCTGGCTTATAATTGCTGTTAGATAACAGGGCTTTTAGACCCATATATATTTTGGTCTTTAGATTATTCCAGGTGTACCGGCATATGTGGGTGCACGTTCACTCTCCACGCATTGTCGAGCTGTCTACAGAGACAAGACCTCTTACAATGAAAGACCACTCCTTTTTACTTTACTAAATAATACCGCCACGTGGGTCACAAAAATAAAGAAAAATTTAAATATACAACAAACTACTGGGTCGTTGCTTTGCAAGAGGGACCAGGAAGGCCTTTAAATTTTTGGGGACAGCTCGATATTATCTTTGATGTCTATTAAAGCAACATCAAAGAATAATAGAAGGTTGGGAATGGGCAGCTCGATATTAACTTAGCAATGAGCTGGCATGACCACAACATGTATTAATCAATACCATTACATAAAAGAATTTGCAACAGACGCTGCTTAGAGGTTGTGGGCATATTAAGATCTTAAAATTCTGCTCATTTCCTTTTATTAAGGTTAGAGGGCAGATGAGAAAAGAAGCTGCCATCGGAAACAAGAGATTTCCCATTTAATCAAACATCCTGCACAGAATAGTTCTGCGACACGGGAATCGGACACTATTTTTTCGAGGATCAAAACCAAATTTTAGCTCAGCATTCTTATTTCACGATGCATTAAGTAATACAGCAGCACTCATGCTGGATGTCAATCTGCATTCTAGTTGTGAGAAACTCGTCAAAAGAAAATATAAGCCATAACTCCCATAGCTTTAGGAGTTAGAATTCCTCAAGCATCTAATCACCACCTCAGCTTAGTGGAACTGCTGATAGCTCCAGATAGTCGAAATCGTCAGTTATTCCAACCTGCAATTAGATTTAATAGCAATACATCAGAAAGGAGAGAAGAGAAACTCACCAAATTAGGCTACTGGTCTTGAGCACATGCTATTGCTCTCCCCAATTATGGAAAAAGTTAATGTCCTTAAAAAAAAATGGGTTTAGTCCAATTTATGGGGAATGACCAGAACACAAAGGTGCATGAAGTTCATTACAAAAAAAAGATTTACTGGGTTTTCTTTTAGGTTGACATGTAGGATGCATTCATGCAATCCGAGAGCCATATATTGGAGTTGGCTCCAGTCTTTCTTTTTAAATTTATGAAAAAAAGCTAGTAAAAAATGTGGATGGCCAAACACTGTGGATAGTTAGTAGGTATCATGGCTATATAATCTTATTGCATGAACTAACACGGTTTGAGGAAACAAGCCCATAAACAATGAACAACGCCATCCAACACCTAAGTGGCAACGATGTGTTTTATTTATCTGTACCGTTTGCAAATACACAAATATGCATAATGGAGAAATCAGGCAATGTACCTCCTTGTACATGTTTTCAAGCTGTTCTTTGGCCTGGGGAAAGTTGTTTGAACACCATTGCCGCAGTGTGAAGATGTTATCTGTGGTGTTTTAGCCCACAAAAATAAAAAAGAAAGGTCGCCCTTAGTGTTCACAATCTATGGGAAACAAAAACATCCAAGTAAGAAAACAAAAAAGAAAAAACAAGGGAGAAAACATAGGCGTAGAAGGTAAACCTGTCCATCTGTTGGCTGCTGCATGGGCCACTTCAATTGCTTCCCCTGCCGTTAAATTTTTAAAACAATCAGTACACAATATCATCATTTAAGTCAATTCCCAGATTTGATAAAGTTAAAAATATACTGTTTTTGTATCAACTGAGATTATAAGAATTTCTTAACTTACTTATCAAAAAAAAAAAAAAAGAATTTCTTAACTCATTGCTTCAAAAGCAGCTGGATCATTATCTGCATACTGACACATCTCATCCTGATAATGTAAAAGACTTGTAATCACAAGACTGAATAAAAAAATACATGTTTCTTGATGCATTAGTCATTACAAAGGAACAGGATCCAATCCAACCTTCAGCATATTATGCTTTTTCTCTATGGCTTTTAGCTCAGCTAAGGCCTTCTCACGTTCATCCTGGTAAAGCTTGCTAGTCAGATACAAGGACATGACACTCCATCCTTGCCCTTCTAAGAATGAGATGAAATGGACTTACAGATTCCTCTCGTCCCTTCTTCAATGCATCACATTGGTCAACTAGTTCTGCAAGCCGTTTCTTACTGCTTTGGAGATCAGATTCAAGTTTGCGATACACATTCCTCAGCTGGTCAAAAGTATCGGCAAAGTTCAATGAATTTGTTACATCAACATGTATTAGAATATGGGACACCAATTCAAAGCACCAAAATTGAGGTTAACAAATAAAGCACTAAAATCCTCACCTGATTTCCAGCACAGCTAGGAAGGCTCCAAAAGTACACCTGGTATTTCAAAATTATTAGCGCTCTAAAATGATGGGATAAATTGTCTATGTAATATCATTGATGGTTACTGATGAAATAAAATTATCATTGACAGTTGTATAGAACAACTTCGTCTGCAAAATTCACTTGTCCACGCATGATATCTCTACAACAGAGCTACATTCGCAAAGATATGAAACTTCAGTTTTAATATCCCCTCTAAAAATGTTTACTTACGGAGGTTCCTATCTTGTCTTTTGAAACAAGGTCATCATCCACTAAACTTTGGACGACATCTTTCACAGACTGAGTAATCACCCCTTTCCTGGGGCCCAACTTCTCAAGCTCCTTAAGCTGAAATCATCAAGAAGCAGATAAATGTTGCAGTTTTCCACCATAATGGTATATAATTTATCAATTTAGTTGAAAGAGAATGTAAGAATACCCTTATGGAACCGAAGCTTGAAACTAAGGCCATTGAATGATAAAACGAATAAGTTCATAAGTCAACTTAATAAACTCAAACTTTCCATCCTTTGATGGTCTTTTTTAGTATATATATTTTCCATAAGCCTACGAAAACATGAAAGAAAGAAACAATACTGCATACTCGACTAAAAAAGCAATCCAGTGTACTCACAAGGAAGAAGTCTTGAGATTCATAGAATATTTGAAGCATCTTCTCCCGCTTCTCTTCCAATGAAAGACCCCGTTTCTTAGACTAAAACAATAATCAAGAATTGTTATGCAAATAAGACATCATGGCACCAACGGAAAAAATTTGTAAATGACATGCTAAATATATGTAGTCCTGAAATGATAATCGTTTTCACAGATAGGGAAGGGGCGCTCTCATTTTTCTCATTTATTCTTCCATTTATAACACACTTAATTTTTTTTTTTGATGAAATAACACACTTAATTTTAAATGCATCCATAACTTAAAACAATGAAATTCTGTACGCCTATGTTTGGTAGTCCGAGAAAATTTGTCTATGTCACTTGAAATCTAATCTTAATTATACTTCAAACGAAAATGGGGGTACACCGTACCCCAGCTGAGCCGAATACTTTCAGACTCAAACAAATAAAAACAAAAAATTGCTGCATTCCTCTGTCAGTAACCAAACAGAGCAGTAATGGATGAGCAGAGGAATCAACGCTAGGGTTTATAATTGAATCTCACAGACCATAGTCTAACATATATTAAAAAATTTCACGAAAAGCTAAAAAAATTGAAAATATACTCAAGCGCCCGACCCCCAGCCGGAAAAAAAAAAAAAAAACGAGAGAAGAAAATATTAAGTCAAAACAAGTAACATAGGTAGAAGATACGGATCTGATAGTATGGTCAGGATCAGATTAGATATACGAAGGCAAAATAGTAGAGACGAGAGATTAAATTGGGGTTTGGAGGGAATGATTAAACTACCATTGCAATGGACCGTTCGGATCGTTTCGCGACGAAGATGACGACGACGAAGGCTCAGATAGAAACAAGAGTGTCAAAGAAGGCTCTCAAGCAGTGTTATGTGCGAAATCAGAACCTTCTGATTTGGCGGGAAAAGGGTGGATGTAGCCGTCTACGTATATATAAGGTTGAATTACTCGTTTGCGGATATGGGTAATCATAAACACCAAGTGCTAAGAGTAGGTTTGGATCTAAACACAAAATTCTCATCTTATCATTATACATTTTTTAAATTTTTATATAAAATATAATAAATAATTCAATTTTTTCAAATACCAATACAACTTTTTCAAATCCCAATTCAACTTTTTCAAATCTCAAAACTTTAAAACAAAACACAAAATTCTCATCTCACCCTCCAAACCTACCCATTCATCTCCAACTTTATATTAAAAAATTATTTCTTTTCACTCTAATTCAAAATTATTGTCCGTTTAAAATCCATAAAAATAATTATTTAATATTTAATTGGTTGCAAAACTCATGCATTCGGTAACAATTACTATAGTATGTCGGTTGCCACGTTAGTGTAGAAATAATAAGATCTCGTTTAGATATACAAATGAGATGTTTTGAAAGTTGAATAAAATATTATTTTTAATATTATTTTTATTTTAAGATTTAAAAAAATTAAATTTTTTATTACAGTTTGTATGGAAGTTTAGAAAAATTGTTATAATTAAATAAAATAAGTTAAGCTAAAATTGAGGTAGGTTTTTGTAATCAAACAAGACTTAAAAGTTAACACAAAATTAAAAATGAGAGGACATAGACGCTGAAAATTTGTAAGCAATTGACAATAATTTAAACATGAAGCGAAAACAACCATATGAGAAAGGAGTCGGAAAATAGAACAAATTGAGTGATGTGAGAATTGCTAGGGAACAGACAATCCACCCTGTATTACCGAACAGCTGGAAAGATATCTTACTTTTTCTTTCTTCTCACTTTTCTCTTATCCCAACTGCCCCTCAATTCCTTCCTCCTCTCCCTCTTCTCTACATGGATCTATGCAAAACCCATGGCTATGACCATGGCCTCAAGTCTCTTTTGCTAGGGAAGTCTTATCGAGCAATATTTGTGTTCTCACTTTGATCCTTATTTTGTGTTCTTGTGTTGGATTTGTTCTTTCAAGTTACATCTATATTTCGTGTTTTGATTTTATTATATTTTGATCTTAATTATGGTTCTGATCTATTAGCGGGAGAGTGAAAAATCTATATATTCAATCAACAAGAATGAACAAAGCGAACTAGGGATGGGGGCTGTGAGGAGTAAAAATATTTGGCCCAAGCCTAGCCATTACGTCCAGCAGAAAACAAGAAGAGGTGAAAGGGGTGAGAATGTGTGGGGTGTCTAGGGTAGGGGCCATGATGTCAAGGGGCGTGGTGTTAAGAAGTAGTGGCCTGTCAAGGGAAAGAAACAGCTAAGAGGAGAGGGTTGTCAGGGGAAATGGGAAAAAGGAACTTGTCGGGCACGCACAGCAAACCTTGCCCCACTACTACAGGGGGCACGCGGGAAAATGGATTTAGATAATTAAAGGGGGTCAGGACGACTTCCGGAGGATGATCTTCTTCTTCTTCAGTACTTCTTCTTCCTCTTCGACGGCTCCTTCAAACAGGGGAGCTCAAGCGAAAGCCTCTTCTCCAGTAAATTTATATTCAGTATTACCATTGTACAGTAAAATATGAGAGACCATGAGAGACTATAAATAAGAATATTATAGTGAATTTCTCCTCTCCAAACCCCTGTGGATGTAGGTCTAATGCCGAACTACATAAATCTTGACGTTATCTCTCTTAATTTCTCTACTCTTATTTTCCATTCACTGTCATAAATCTACACAACGCCGCAGTATAACCGCACCAAAACACTACCGGAGGCTCCGAACAACACCGAACGAGACCCAAGTCTCCTCAGTGGACAAGGAATAACTTTTTCTCTCATTTCGACCTATTGAGCGATTTTTATAGTATCAATAAGGATCATATGGCCACCCCACCCCAAGCTAGGGTGAGGTGTGAGGAGGGCAGCTAGAAACCCATATAGAACGGTAATAAGCCTAATTGAGAGATTTAGGATATGTTTGGGGCAAAGAAGAGATTTTTCATCTCTATCTCTATCCCATCTCATCATTACAATTTTTTTAAATTTTCATATAAAATTTAATAAATAATTCAACTTTTTTAAATCCCAATACAACTTTTTCAAATTTCAATATTTTAAATTTTTATCTTAATACTATTCACAAAATTTTTAAAAATTCTCATCTTATCTCACCTACCAAGCATAACCTTAGCATCTCAATCACGATCTAAGGTGATACGTGACAAATTTGAGTACTTTTTAATATAAAACTAGTCAATAAAAATTAATATAAAATACTAGATATAGTATTTTTTAAAAGTGGCATTCCAATATAGGTGATTCGAAATCCATGGGCAATCAAAACTGCCTACTTTGTATAGGCCTTTCCGGTTGGATCTTAGTTTTATCCTCAACTCGATCTTGTGTGGCAATGGCCGTTACCCATAAAACCGATTCTCCTCAGTAGATCTCCACTATTATTACTACTTCAGTTCCAATGGATTCTTGGATCAAATTTCGGATTTTCTTCTAATTTGTTATATGAGTTGCATATATGCAGGTGCTTCAACCTCCACTTATTTGGTGATGTAATTAGTAAATACTGCAAAAAACTTCATTTTCTGCTTTCCTTGAGAAAGATTCAAACAATATCAACCTTAAAAAAGATAAAATATCTCAAGCCCAGCCACCAAATGGCCCTCACAAGAAAACAAAAGAAGAAAGAGGGAGATGATACAAGGGACGAGAATGTAAAATAAGTATATTATAGTATATTTTTCTTTCTCAAATATCCTGTAGACGTAGGCAATATGCCGAACTATGTAAATCAGTTTGTCTCTCTTTACTTTCTCTACACTTAGCTTCCTTTTAGCGCTATGGATGTACGTACCAATATCATATAGCTACACCGGACCATTGTGAGGAGCTTCGACCCAAATTGTCAGAGCTGGAAATAAATCTTTCTCTCATTTCGACCTATTGTGCAATTTTTTAGGAGACCCCTTATTGTGTGAAGGGCGAGATCTTGCAACCCTTTTGGCAAACTCCTTTGTATTTTTGAAGAGTCTTGGCAGTACTTATTGCATTTTTTGACGAGATCTTGTGCATCCTTTTGCATGCTTGTCTTTGCTAAAAGGGCCAGCTTGTACGCGCGCGGTAGGCCAATGCGTAATATTTAAAATGTTTTCAACATATTCTCATGATCGAGATCTCAGATTAATATACGAAAACTTTATACGCCGAAAGGAAACGAATGTGTAGATGATTGAAGCTCCATGGATACATGATTTTGTCAATCAAATATGTACCTTTCACTCTTAACTTTGACCTTCCTAGTTTCCTTTCTATTCTCTGAAAAGCTTAAGAACGGGCTAACCGCTTTTGCTTGTTCAAGGGGTACTTGTGTTGACATCCGTAGTCTGTTCCTTTTTTTTACCTAACTTCTCTTATTGCTTAACCATAAATCTTGCCATGAAATCAGCCACAACTTGTCCTTTGATCTTTGTTCTCTGGCAATACTAATTGATATCAAATTCACCTAACTCGATTGATCATTTGACGAGACACCTCGATCGATGTGTCCCATTTATATAAGACCATTTTTAGTGGCTGATCCGTCAACATGACTACAATAGCATGGACTTGGCCGGCATAAGGGGAAAATCCTATCCTCTCGATAAGATTCCTAGAGGAAAAACTTTTTTGTTTTTTTGGGATAACTCTCTAATTTCATGACGACTCAAAGGGTGCAGCTGTCATAAGGGAAAGTCTTAGGATATCGCCTTCTTTAATCAGAATAAACCTCGAATTTTATTGATAACTTTCTGATCTTAAGGGAGAGAAATATGTACGTACCATATATAAACTAAGGGAAAAACCTTGGGGGTTACACAAATTCTAAAATGAAGGTTTTTGTAAAAACTATATGACCCTAAATTAAGCTATTAAAATAAGAACAGTAGTAGAACTACAGAAAATTAAAAGTCTAGTCATGTACTGCCTAAAGCAAGCTAACTTATCTTGAGCATATAATTACCGAGTATTTGACATGGAAGATGAGATGTCTTTCCATAGTTCAAAGTATACGTAAGTGCATGCAGGGTGGTTGACCAGCTTGCTACTTCAACTAATCTACTCTAAACAAAGAATCAGTTAAACCTACCAGTTTTCAATAGTACTACTGCTGGGATCTCAGCAAATACGTACGTTTGTTCCTATTCTAAACAACCATGAAAAACCTAACTGAAACGACCATATGAAGATTTGAAAACTCCCCGCCCACAGCTAGCTAGCTACTCTAGAGTTACCTTTGGAAGCACCATTTACTATTATTCAATTTAATTTTTCTTACGGCCAGAAGGAGGCAGCCTGCATCTAATTAACAAATTAAATGCTATTTTCTTTTATCTACTTATAATTATTACTTTTTGTAATTAGCAGCTGGTACGTATATTATATACAGTTTGATTTGCATATAGGCAATCTATTACAAGGCCAGGTACGTGACTAGCTAACTGATCATGATGAGTATGCATCTATATATATTCAAGTATGCAATGAATTAGAAGTTGATGATGATCATGAGCTGAACAATTCAAACTTTATCTCCATCATATATATCGATCGAGTACTTCCAATTAATTAAGTTTAACTTTTAGTCTTTTAGGAAAATAATCTTTTATACTTGTGATTATTTTTGTTTGTTCATGTCAAAAATGATTCTTTTATAATTTCTTTATAGGGAAAAATGCACAAACTACCATTAAACTACGATGCCATTTCATGCAAGGAAAATAATACTCTACTGCTTGAGTTTGTCCTCTTAATTTAACCCCTAATATATTTTATTTTATTTTTATTTTATTTTCTTAATAGTTAAGGAATTGACTATTATTATATTGATATTTTTTAAAAAATAAATCATATTTAAAGATATTTAAAAAAAATATTTGAAAGAAAAAAAGAAAAAAAAAGCATGCAATTTACACTAAGGCTAGGGGCACGCCAACGTCAAACGGCCTGGGCAGCATAGTAGCAGCACCTTTTCATGCAATATCGTTCAAACTTTCAATTCCAGCAATGTCCCTTTCCAAACTAGCTACCAAGAAATTCTCTCTTTTGAAAGACAAATTACTCCTAAAATTCTCAAAACATAATTTTTTTGTAAAAAGAAATTCAAAAAATATAATAAAATTAAAAACTTAAATACCTAGAAAAGTAATCGACTACAATTAAAATTAAAAAGCTGAAAAAAAGAGTTGGATCGATCCTACATAGTTACCATGCATGCAAGTGGGGGGCCTTGGTCATGTAGATCATGAGGTGGTTAGTGATGAACCCTGCAACGGGGCAAGTGGTAGGGTGGCCAGCAACCCAGCCCTATGGAAGAGACCGCCCCACTTGGTGACCTTAATTATATATTGCGACCTCACGGTGGATCGACCTAAGATGGCTTGTACATTCATGCAGAGGTTCTGTTTGACAAGCCACCACTGCATGGGTGGAAATGGGTGATCTGCGCTCGCGAGGGCCGGGGGATGGTGCTCTCGATCTCCTTTCACGAGGCTTGCCACCCATCGTGGACTGGCCTCTGGGCCACCCTATAACGACTATACATGGAAACACTGCTGAAATTAATAAACTAGCTAGGAGATATTACAGATTACATAATAATTTGTGGGGAGTTTGTATATGTAATTTTCCTCCATTTGGCTGCAGTTCATGTTCTATATTTTTGTTGGCAAATTAGTACTTTCTTAGTAAATGAAGCATGAAAAATGAGTGGTATATATTGGTATCTATCTCAATTCAGGCCCACTTTTAAAATAAAAACAATTATTAACATGGATCATTATTGATTCTTGGAGGTTGAGCTATTCACTACTCATGTTGTACTGCCAAAAATGAATACTTTCGAGCCATCCATCGACATCTAACCAGCTAGCTAGCATTATAAATTACAGTAAAGACTGAATTAAGAACATTTTTCGACCTAGGATCCAAAGCGCATATATTTCGTGACTATATAGAACAAGCAAGGCTGTCTTGAGTAATTCACTTGAACTCATATATGGGTGAAGCCGAGGGGTAATTAATTAAGGCATCATTTGGATGTTGAGATGAGATGAAAAAATTGTGAATAGTAATTAAATAGTTTGAGTTAAAATATTATAAAGTTAAAATATTATTAGAATATAACTTTTTAATATTATTTTTATTTTGAGATTTGAAAATTTTAAATTATTTTTTGTGTTTCATTTGGAACTCTGAAAAAGTTGTAATAATTAGATAATGATTAAATGAAAAAAAATGAAGATTTAAAATTGAAAAATGTACATTTGTATTTGAGTGATGTTTTGGAAGGAAATAAAATGAGATTAAAGAAAAAAAAATTGGTTTGAATGAGCAGGACTTTCTTTTTCTTTTTAATCTTCTACTTCTAATTGATTTTAATGTGCTCAATGATCATAAGTGATGATTAAGTAACTAATTCAAAAGGGCATGTGGCAGCTATCTTGGTAGAGAAGGGCATGCCTATCAACCAAAAGGACAAGATGGGCATGCTCATCATAGGCTTAATTAGTTCAAAATGTTCATAGATTTGAATGACAATTAAGTCAAGAAGGGCATGCTCATCAACCCAAAAGACACAAGAAAAATGGGGAAAAAAAGTCAAGAGTGGGATGGTTTGAACACTTAAAAAAGATACCCAAGAAAGTTCATGGAAGCTGATCAAGAGGGTGGGGAAGCATAAAAAGCTTAAGGAGTTGACAAAAAGCCTAGAGCTCTTGACTCGAGAGCACACACAATGAACTCTATGCTTTGCAATTTGTATAGTTTTAGGCTTTTAGCAATTTATTTTTTTCTGGTCCCCGGTCAGTGCCAATAATGAAATGATCAAAAGCTAGCACTCTTTTTAATTTGTCATTATTTTTTCAAGTACAAGTCGTTGCAAAAAGGCAGATGGCCATCACATTCCATATCAAAATGCTTGCCATTATCACAAAGCCCCTCTAAATTTCTAGATTATGATTCCTCCCCCTACAATGCTAATTAATTAGCTTCTCACTCTTGAAATGTCGTTCAAACTGACTATTTGCATGAAGTACTGCTTTTTGAAAAGGCTGATCAGCCCAAAATCTTGACCTAAGAAAATGCAGCTTAATTCGAAGACTATTGCAACCAAATTAATGGATATAAATCTTGATAAATGAAATATTGGTATATGAATATTGGCAGAACTCTCTAGCTTGCTTCACAGAATAGTCTTGTATTGCATAATTAGTTGGAGAATATAAGCATGATACATGATTTCTTGAATACTGTTTGTACTCTGAATTCATGCATGTGTCATGATCATACTACGACTGCAGTAGTGAAATTTCTGATAAAATTCTTTTGTATACGTGATTTGTGATCATTTAATTACTAATTGTCGCAAGAATTTATGATGGAAATGGATCGATGAATTTAATCATTTAATTAAATATATGAACAATATTTAATAATTAGAATATTGTTCATTTACCATCGGTTTTATTTTTTCATGCTGCATAAATATTCCTCTAGTTTTTTATTTTGATTAAGGTCTGGTTTGATTTCATAAACTTTTGAAACCATTTCATCTCATCTCACGAACATCTAAATACCATTCAAATACAAATATCTTTCAAATTTTTAATTAGCTGATAAAATACAACAACTAGTATTTCTTGGGATGCGTTAAAAGCTATTGAACTGCTTTGGCATATCTTCCTCAATAAATCTTCCCAACCTCCCAACACTCCACACTCCATCTTTTTTTAAAATTTTTTTTTAATTTTTTTATTAAATAATTTTTATATGAATAGTAAATAAAAAATTTGAAATATTTTTAAAAAAATAAATTCAAAAAAAAATTTTTAAAAATATTAAAAAATATTAAAAAATGTGGAGTGTGGATGAATAGTAGGAAGTTGTGTAGCAAAACCCTATCTTCCTAGAGATAGAGTTCTGGTACATATAATTACTTTTGTATACTCTTTATGCACTCTACTGATGCGATTGGCAACATTAGTTATTTTATATTAAACAAAGTGACACAAGTAATCATATTAATGAATTGTGCAATGAGTACTATGCAAAAGTGAATACACATAGAATTTTTGTAATTTTAAAGATGATCAATTTCCATACTTCTAGAAAGAAAAGCCCGAAAGGTATGTAATTCCTCGTGTCTCAAGCTGCATGAGGAGTCAGGCAATTTGTCAAGAAGCATGAGGTAATTAAAACAGTTCTAGCTAGCCATTGTTACCAGCCAACAGGTTATGATGCTGCGCTAGTACTACTTTCTGCTGATTATATTTATGATGTATTTTGGGCCACTTCAATGGAAATTTAGACAAGCTTAAAAATCGAAATAAATAGGGTTGCTCTATCGCTAATACTCGCATATATTCATGATCAATCAGCTGCAATTTACACATCGATCTCTGCATGCAAAGGGTATATTATGTGTATATATTTGTATCCTAAGGTACTAAACCAGTCCATGTGACTTGTACGCCAACAACCAGAATTTCTGAGACAATTTAACATGCATGCATATCTTGACGTGATAAGATTGCTTATGTATATGATCTGATGAATCTCCAACCCAGAGAGAGAGAGAGAGATCAGAGAGAGAGAAATAAGGGTTTGTCAGATGGAGACGTATTCTTTTCTTCATGTTTGAATTGGCAAGAGGGCAATGCACCTTTCGTGACCACTGACCAGTCAGAAGCAAATTAACAAAGATTGCTGACCACATTTTTCATATTCATCATGAACTTCACCCCAAATATATATATATATATATATAATATACTTATATGTAACTAAACAAACTTAAATTAACAGAACAAGTTAGCTAGCTAGCTAGGCTTCTCCTTGCACCCACGTGATAGACTTCTCCATATATAATGTAGTATATATATAATAATCCCATGCTCATTACTTTTATAAATTTTCACTAATTTCCTACGTACATCGACCGAACATCTGGACAAAACAGCACCCTAAAACAGCTTCTAAAAGCTACTTGCCTATCTTATTTTGCTCAATCTTCAAATTGTGGTCAGTTTGTTACATTTTGATAGGTTAATGTCCAGAATAAAGTACCATTAGCTAGCCGGCAAAGTAATAATCTAGGGAGAGTTGCCCAAGTATGGAGCAATCTGTTGATCTCTAGTGTTTTCCTGAAATCCAAAACCATTGAGAAATTCATCATCATCATTATGGGACTCAAACTCAAAAGCCAGACTAACTCCGTCCTGTTTGAGCATTCCACCTCCATTATTAATGCCGGCCCATGTCTCCAAAGCCAACGTAGATGAAGTTGAGAGAGTTCCAGACAGGTGATCCCGAGATGATGTTGTAGTACTAGTGCTGCAATTCTCATGACAGCTTGTGTGAAAATCTGAAACTTGCATATGCCTTGAAATAAGCTCATCATGACTTTGATCTGAAACAAGACCATGGAAATCACAATTTTGCATGTTGTCGTCTGCTGGATATGGGAATATATGGGAATTTGTATCAAAACATGATGCTGAATTCCCATAATCATAGGTTTCAGCAGCAGGATTAATTGAAGCCCAAAACTGTGCCAAGTTGAGATGACTGATATTGTTAGTATTCTCATTGTTATTGTCGGTAATCTTGGGATCACAATCAGTATTTCCTGCCAATAATACCTTTTTCTTCAACTTGGTGTTCCAGTAGTTCTTAATATCATTGTCTGTTCTACCCGGCAGTTGGGAAGCTATAACAGACCACCTATTCCCAAGAACATAATATTCGTAAAAAACTACTATATTAAAATTATTTTAGGAAACAAAAGGGATCATCGGTCAATTGACTTGCCTACTTCCAATGCTACCATAGAGAGTGCAGATGATTTTGTCTTCCTCCTCAGTAAAGCTTCCACGCCTGATGTCTGGCCTGAGATAATTCAGCCATCTGAGCCGGCAGCTCTTACCACAGCGTTTAAGGCCTGAAACATAGAAGAAACATCTTTTGGGGGAAAGGGTTTCGAGGAAACGTTCATGGAATAACGAAGACATGCTAGTTTCTTTGAAAGAGGGGAAAAGAAAAGGCACAAGAAATAATTAAGAAAAACATTATATTTTGCGGGAAAGAGATCATGAAGAAAGGAGAAAGGACATGAAGGGAGAGACCTGCTTTGTGAGGCAAAGCAATCCAATTTCCACCAGTGCCATGTTTCTCGAGGTAGTCCTTTAGAGTGGCATCTTCTTCAGGGGACCAAGGCCCTTTTTTCACGTTGGCTTTGTCACAACATGGAGCTCTGCCCATGTTCAATTCCCTCACTAGATTAATTAAACAGTAGAAAAGCAAACCTTAAGGGAAAAAGAGACAGACAGAGATAGAGAGAGATGATTGCAGAAGTGAGCATACTGCAATTTGGTTTTGAAGATGGATAAGAAGAGCTTTTGGAAGTTTGACTTAGTCCGACTGACTGAGTACTACATTTCAACCTTTTTCTTTAAACTATCCAACCAATTTGTTGGCTTCCATTATAAGTTTAAGTAATAGATCGGCCCAGTCAATATTGTTGGTGCTTGAGGAAGCACACAGATTTCATGCTTTTGCTGTCAAATAGGAACCTATTAAAGGTACGAACTTAAAAATAACGTGCGTATGTTTCTATTTTTCTTTTTCTTCTCTCTAAAGAGAGGTAGAAGGCCGCGGGGTGCCTGTTGAGGAATAATTTTATAATATTAGTAAATAAGGTTTTGGACATATTTATATATAAAGAATGAACAATCATCTCTTATAGAATTGGTTCTATGAAATGAGTTAGGCCTATAAATTTTTTCAGTGTCTAAAATCATCGAGCAAACTTGTCTGTGTCTCTCAAATAAATAAATTCATTCAACAAATGCTTGGGATTGGGTCGGTTAAAGTTTGACTTCGACTCGATTTGCATATTAAAAGAGTCATTTATGAATGTAAAATCATCGACATGAACTCAAATAAATCTCGAATAACTTTCTATTTATTATTCTTTATAGTTTTTTAAATTTACAGTAAAAATGTCAACTAGTGATAAGAAGAAATCATATTCATAATATCATACATATTGTTTGAATCATTACAATTAATATAATCATTGATGTATATCTATAATATATAAAGATATTTATAAAACCCAAAATTTGTTTATTGGAATTTGTAAATAAAGTTAATAAATATTATAAACAATGAATCATGTTATTAAAATCAAATTATAACTCCTGAACAAATTCAAATTCATTTAAAAATAAGTGAGTTGTTCGTGAATATATATAAAATATAACTTGTTGATAAGTACGAGCTTGACTCGTATACAATAAAAACTAAACAATCCAACCTTTGACCATCTACTATTCGGTTTAGCTTCATCGATCACTTGTTTACATTTACCACTCTCATCCATCAAACTAATTCTATACGCGTTTTTATTTTTATTTTGTAGCATACTTTATTTGAATTTGAACCAATTTGTGCATGCATGATTTGGTTTACGCGACATGATAAATATTATGGTTGTACGTGTTCTATCTATACATAAATTTGGAATCGAAGTCAAACCCAAGATTCCTATTTGATCATCTCAAACATAATAGGCCATTGATTAATACAAAGATCATGATCATCTAAAGCAATATTGTCATTTAATCATCTAAAGCAATTTGTCATTTAATATTGCTTTTGTCCAGCATTCACGTACTTATTTGTAGTGTAAGAAATATTTTATCCACAAAATGATTACACAAAAATAAACCCACAAAATAATGTGGTTTAATATGGTATGTTAGATTGTAAAGTTACATTTATCATAAAGCATATCTAACGGATCACATAAAACCAATATAAATTTACTTTTATATAATCTCTTTGTGTCTTTAGTACTTCTCAATATATAGCATTCACGGACTAGCTTAATTATTATCTCTTGGGAAAAGCTCTAAAGTACTAGGTTTATAGAAGATGAAATTTGAAAGAAAAGAAAAGAAAATGTAATTATCAGAAGAGTAATATTATACATTATACTCTCATTCCACTTTCATCGTACTATGTATATAAGGTGTTGCACATGTATCACCATTGAATGATAAAGAATCATCTAATAGTGATAAATGTGACATATCTTATATAGTAGGATGAAAGTGGGATAATAGTGTGTTTGGTGTATATATAGAACTTTCCTTACCAGAAACAGATCATATCTTAATGCCAAGCATGCAACTTCTAGCTTACAACAACTGCAAATTCTACTAATATTTATACTACTAATTGGAAGCTTAAATCTTCATGATACGTAAGTGTCCTTGGAAAAAGAAAAAAGAGTAACAATATTGGCTTAGCACTAACATTGGCTTAGCCAAATGCCAGTATAGCTATATTAATAGCTAAATCCTCCAGAATTTGGGTCACATTGGATTAGTTAGATGAAAGTCATCTAACAGATTAGCTATAGTGAATTCATCCCCCAATTCATATATGACTTGCACTGTAGCAAAGGCATATACTTCTTTTATTATTTCCTGAAACGTTATTTCATTTATTTCCTGCGGCTTGGCTCTATTCTCTTCATCCCTCTATGTTTTATCTCTCCAGATCCTTCCTGTTGCCATGAACACTTCCATCAAAAATAATAGTTCAGATCCATAAACAACATCATCGCCACTTCATCCTCGTCAGTAGCCCGTTCCCGTCGAGTTCCTCAATCAAAGACAAGTGCCCATCGCCATTTCACAGGTGAGTTTTCTACTATATTTCTCTTTCAGTTTTGGTACTGCCATTTCAAATAATGAATCATGATTGGATATAGTTTTTTATCCATATTTTCTCCTCTTTTTGTTCCAAGTTTTTTTCACATGGGGTTCCTGTTGTTTTTTGCTCCTTTAGTGAATCCCACATCGATGGGAGAAGAAAAAGGAGGATGCCTCCAAGTCTATAAATAAGAGGGCTTAGGCTCTTAGTTATTTACACATCAAGTTATAACTTATTAGTAAATTGTGACTCTAGTAGAAATCATTTATTAACCTTTTTTTGTAAAAGGGAAAGAGGTGAGAGTTAAAGTTTTATTAGTGGAGAAGCTTTGTGGGTGTGATTTGGGGTGAGGAGAAAAATTGTGTGATTGTAATAATTTTTCATATAGTGTATTTTCTTCTCTGGATCTGCTGATTTTTCCTCCTGTTATGGGAGTTTCCAGGTAAATTCTTGTATTGTTATTATTTCTCTGTATTTCTTTATATTCCTGCATAGTGTGGATCCTGGGGATGAATTTAGTAAGGCCAAATTCTCAATAATTGGTATCAGAGCTGGGATCCTTTTTTGTGGGGTGGAGTTTTGGTGTGGTAGTGTGGATAAGTACAGTCTAAGGAGGTTCTGTTTAAGGAGATTGGAAATTCTAAGTGTGTCCATTGTGACCCTCCAATCTTTCCTGGGAATCTTGAAATTCTTTCTAGGAAAAAGTGATCTTTCCTGAGAACTTACTTAGTGAGTATTATTCATTTTTACAGAAAAATTCATCAAGGCAATGTCAGGAAGTAGAACTTCAAATCCTATGAGATTTGAGGTGGAGAAATTTGATGGAAGAATCAATTTTGGCTTGTGGCAAGTTCAAGTCAAGAATGTTTTAATTCAATCAGGATTACACAAGTCGTTAAATGGTAGACCAACCCCTGTAGTCAGCGTGATTAGTGAAATAAAGAGCAAATCTGAACTGAGCGATGAAGATTGGGAGGATCTGGATTTGAGAGCAGCAAGTGCGATACGTCTGTGTCTGGCCAAGAATGTTCTTGCAAATGTGCATGGAATATCTACGGCAAAGGGACTTTGGGAAAAACTAGAAGAGTTGTATCAAACGAAAGGCGTCTCAAATCGGGTGTACTTGAAGGAGCAGTTTCATACACTGCGAATGAGTGAAGGTACAACTATTTCAGATCATTTAAGTGTTCTCAATGGCATTGTCTCTGAGCTAGAATCTATTGAAGTTAAGATTGATGATGAAGATCAAGCGTTGAGGCTCATCTGGTCTCTTCCACCTGCCTATGAGCATATGAAACCTATTCTAATACATGGGAAGGAGAAAATATTTTTTTCAGAGATTACAAGTAAACTCTTTTCTGAAGAGAGAAGACTAACTGGTGGAAGAAATGGTCCACCTGAGAACTTAGCAATGGTAGCAGCTGGAAATGGGAAGAGGAAGAACTTCATGAAGAAGAAAGTAGTCTGCTGGGAGTGTGGACAATCTGGGCACGTCAAGAAAAATTGTCCAAAAGCTGGAGCAAGTTCGGCAAGTGGCTCCAAATCAGTAAATGAAGATACTGATGATCAAACTAACTTTTCGACTCTTGCTATAGAGAATTTCCTTTGAAGAGAAATATGTACATCTTCATGGCATGCCACTAAAAGTTGCCATGATAGAGGTTGTGTTAATATTAGTGGGTCCACAAGTTTGCACGCAGGCATTGGTTTGACATTAATGCAGGGTGTGTGGTGGAAATTCATGTTGATGGCTTATGAACTTCCAGGAAAGTCAAACGTGGAAGTTGCACCATAATTTTCAGTAAGGTTATTTTCGACATGGGCCGAAATGAAATGCTTGGAATTGGTTTATTCTGAGTGGGTATGCTTTTATGGTGGAGCATGATAGCGGAAGCTATGAAGATCTTCATTGCGGAAGAGTATGACTGTGGGATCAGCCAAAGTCGCAAGGTGGAGATTGTTGTTTTTTGCTCCTTTAGTGAATCCCACATCGATGGGAGAAGAAAAATGAGGATGCCTCCAAGTCTATAAATAAGAGGGCTTAGGCTCTTAGTTATTTACACATCAAGTCATAGCTTATTAGTAAATTGTGACTCTAGTAGAAATCCTTTATTAACATTTTCTTGTAAAAGGGAAAGAGGTGAGAGTTAAAGTTTTATTAGTGGAGAAGTTTTGTGGGTGTGATTTGGAGTGAGGAGAAAAATTGTGTAATTGTAATAATTTTTCATATAGTTTATTTTCTTCTCTGGATCTGCTGGTTTTTCCTCCTGCTATGGGAGTTTTCAGGTAAATTCTTGTGTTGTTATTATTTCTCTGTATTTCTTTATATTCCTGCATAGTGTGGATCTTGGGAATAAATTTAGTAGGGCCAAATTCTCAACAGTTCCAATAAAAAAGGTGAAAGAAAATCCTAACACAACCACCAGGCCTATGTGTTCGCTTCTCTGCAGTAATAGTCAAACACGACGAAACTTTCCCTAGATTCTCATTCATTTCTCCAACAATTAATAAGCCCTGAAGGCCAATACACAAACCCTCCTCAACCACTCATAAACACCCAAAAAACCCATAAAAGCCCCCAAAATTTTCAAGCTGGATCCTACATTGGTGTTAAAAAAAAAAAAAATCACTGAAACCCGACAACGCCTCTCACTATCTATGAAGAAATTCACAAAAGTCCCCAAATTTCTCAAGCGAATGCTCTTCATAAGTATCCCATTTATTTAGATCGAGATGTTTCGTTTGGGAAAAAGCCATACTCACAAAATATGGAAAATTCTAGTGGTCATACCCACAAAATATTATTAAGGGGATGGAAAAGCCTAATGAAAATTGATGCGAGTATGGGAGCATGAGTTTTAGGAGTGATTTACCTTTATTATGCAAGAGTTGCATTCTTAATCTTATATATTGCCTATTTAAAAATCCAAGCAATAAGGACAGAGATGGTAGTTGACAAGTTTGATTGAGGTCTTTTGAGTATTGGGATCGCTATGACTTGACTATGGTTTTTTTAATTCATTGGCTACAGTAGTACGCATGAAATTTACAGCTTGGGCAAGATGTGAAATCAAAATAATCAAAGCTTTGAAATTAAAGTTTGATTGGTTTTTACGTGCATAAAGATAACATCTACAAAAACGGTCAACTAGAGATGCTAATTTTATATATAGATTGTTGGATTCAATTGATGAAAATGAATATGATTGTTGGAAACTTGGAGGCAATTGGAGATTATGAAAATAAAAATAAAAATAAAAATTACTTAAAAAATTAAAAATTAAAAAATTAAAGAAATATAAATAATAAAAAGTAATAATATTTTATTATTATATATAGCGGCTAATCTAATGTAGACTTTAAGTTTTG
Organism: Cyclocarya paliurus; assembly: GCA_029856935.1. Classification (NCBI taxonomy): domain Eukaryota; kingdom Viridiplantae; phylum Streptophyta; class Magnoliopsida; order Fagales; family Juglandaceae; genus Cyclocarya; species Cyclocarya paliurus. The sequence continues at coordinate 29,129,344 of CM056950.1, read as the reverse complement.
AGTGATTACCTAAAAGTAAAAAAGTTGTATATTAGTTAAATTTAATTTGAAGATTGGGACGGCTAATGTATCACATTAGATAATAAAGAATTATCCAATAGTGATAAATGTGATATATCTCACATAGTAATTAGATGAAAGTCGGATAGTAGTGTAGTGTATATAATTTTCCTTACTAGAAACCGACCATATCTCAATGTCAAGTATACAACTTCTAGCTTACAACAACTGCATGCAAATTCTACTAATATTTTCAATAATAATTGGAAGCTTAAATCCTCACGATACGTACGTGTCATTGAAAAAAGAAAAAAAAAAAAAAAGAGTAACAATATTTTCCACCTCTGATCGTGTTAATTTGTTCCCTCCTTCAAAAATCATATCATTAATGTTAATTTGAAAGGAAATATATATATATATATATATATATATATATATATATATTTATGTGTGTACGTAAGAAAATATATATATATATATATATTATAAATACATGATGCTTTAATTTGCTGGGAATATTAACTACCAACTTATAAACCCAACGTACACAATTAAAACCAAGTCTCGGACTCAAGCCCATAGTCCATGCTTTATACAAGATATTGACCTTCCATAAAGCAAGAGATCATCAGGATAAACTAAATAAAAAGGGATCGAGTGTAGGGTTTTTATGATGCATGCATGCATTGCATGGGAAACTTCATTGATCATGTAGCTAGATGAGTTTATGAGTTTAATTTAATTGTAAGCTTCTCATTTTCATTAATGTGGATTTATCCCCTATTATTAAACGACCCTAGACGTACCTGTCATGCATGCATGTGATTTCCATTCTTTGGCCTTCTCATTCATTTTTCAATTGGCCACCATTCATCAATATCAGTACGGTAAAAAAATGAACATTAAACTACATCAATTTGTAAACTTATTTTTTAAAATTTTTTCCATATCAAACAGTTCTTAATTAAGCAAGAATGATGTCGATCAATTGTTTATGATGACACAGCAAAATTAAAGCCGCTGGCACGTTGAGATCATGCTGTTTGCTTTCGGTTTCAGATACTTGAATATGATGGAAGGTCACATGTTGAGGATGCAAATAATTGAAGGCTTAGGTGGCCTGCATGCAGCTAGTTTTGATGACGCTGGATTGTTGGTTGACCCACTCAAAACACTGGGTTACTCACTCACGTGTTGGACCTCAATTTAATTATAGTGCAGTCCAGGATTGGATCATTCTCAAATTCTCTTATCGTTCTATGTGGGCTCTGACCCAAACCACCTTGGGCTTGGAATTGGACTCCATATGCTAGCTCCTAATTATAAATTATATGATCTTGTTTTTTTGGGTAGGAGTTGGAGGCAAACAAATTTCAATATTTCAATATTGGTCTTAAAATATGGTGGTCAATTTCAGACATCATCGTATATATAGACATTAATGGCACGAGAATAAGTAATTACCAATGAAATTGAAATTTGTGAACTTGGTGACGGTGGATGGAAATTGGTGATCACCTGATTAATGTTAATCGTCATCATTTTCATCATTTCCTTGCGTGATATCACAGTACATGCACGAGCTTGATATTGGTTCAGAATGTCGCATTAATAGAAAACGAGCCAGATTCCACCAGATCAAACCAATGTATGTGAAGTCCCATTAGCAGACTCTCTGTTGAAAATAATGTTATTCCAGAACCTTTATTGCTGCAATTTCTCGTAGATAACATTAAATATTTCATAAATACTAGACTTATTTCTGCATGATGTGTTGATCTCTTACGCTCAAGACTTCAAACTTCTTAATTTTGACCCAATTTTCTATTCAAATTACCCATATAAATTATGCATCAATATGAACAGGTCAGCACAAGTCACGGCGAGTATTTATGCTTTTGATGTTTCTCTAACAGTACTATATCTAGTCGTTTATGTCACCATTAGATTGCAAAACGACCAAATCAATGTATACAAAGTTCCAATAATTTTGACAGATAAAAGTAACCCATTTATTTATTTATTTTTTAGCTTAATAATTAAAGAAGTGATTATTAGTGAATTGGTATTTTTTTATTTTTTAAAAATACTTCAATATATATATAATGATTGAAATAAAAAAGCAAAAAAAAAAGTGCATTTGCACTTAACGGTAAGATTTTATCGATCTTTTATCGGTTCCTCTAGCAGCGTCCATATGTAATTAGGATTAGGGAATTGAGTAGGTGAACATGCATGATGGCAACATCAACCATTCAATACGTAATAGTAATTACTTATGTTGACAGTAACCTCAATGTGCCTGCAAATCAAGCTGCATATCCCCATTTTCTTGGTAATCTTCTTTGCTTGTCATTCACAATACATATGCCAATATTTCGTATCATTTGTCTAATGAAAGATATCATTCATCGAATATCATCATTTCTTTATCTTCTGATTGGACGTTTATTTATTTGTTAATGACTTGATGCCATATGAGAAGAAAATAAACAAACTTTTAGGAAGAGTAAAACTAAAGTTTAAAATAAAATTAGTTGAAAAGAAGGCCATGTTACTAACAAATTAATATGTTTTATAAGAATATTTTTATTTTTATTTAAATTATGTCAAATCAATCATACTTTTAAAAAGATGTATTGAGCACCGATATTGACTTAAAAATATAATTTTTCTATTAAATATATCCTCTTCTTTCCTTCCCAAATCTTTGTACTACACATTAGATCAGATTCCATATGACGATCCCAGGCCAATTAGGAATGTAGAGGTCTGGTAGCCTAGCTAGCTAGGTATTATGTTTGTCCTAACCGTGAGGGAATGAATCATGGTCTATGCTTGGCTTAACAGGCTGCATGAACGTTACTTCATCATCCCAGTTCGTATTAGTGAAGCCGAAGCCAAAGACTGCTTTTTGACCATATAATTGGAGGCCCTTCAATTATACATGATCAGTACCCTCACCTTTGAAGTCTCTTTCAAACGTAAGTACGATCGATACCATGCATCTAGCATTCTCCGACTTCACAATAATGGGTTTGAACGTCATCAATAAGGGATAGATCAAGCTCTTCTAATTTTTTTTTACCAACCAGTCTCTAAGACATAAAAGTTAGAAAGAGATAGCCACATAAATTGAATGCAAAACTAATTATTTAACATTTAATGTTCAGTAATTCACCTAGACAACTATTAATACTGCAGTATCTATTTCATGAATCTATCTCTCCCTCACTTTAGGCTGTAAAATCTGAGTAAAATTTCTAGAAGATTCAAACCCATCAATGGGACCTGATAGAACAGAGTATACATAGAGTTGATGAATGAAATTGTTTTTGTTTTCTTTCATTGATTGTGCATTCGGTACAGTAGCTATTTATATACATAAACAGAATATGCTTTTGTAACAAATTCCATCACTACAAATAGAAGCATTACACGTGTATAACAGAAAATTATTCTTGAACATTCTGGCTTGGCACGTTTTCAGTATTCTCTGATGAGGTGGCCTTTGAAAGCTGATCATGTGTGGCAATAGTGCTGATATGCCCCTGCGAGCCAAGCATGTCTGGGAGCATAGTGAGGCTCGATCTAAGTGTTGAAAATCTAGAAGTGGATAACGGCTTTGTAAATATATCTGCAAGTTGATCCTTGCTTGAGAGAAATGAAACTTGAAGAGTTTTTGCTTGAATTCGGTCCCTTACAAAATGACAGTCAATATCTACATGTTTGGTTCGAGAATGCATGATAGGATTCATGGATAGGTAAGTTGCCCCCAAATTGTCACAGTAGAGGGTAAGGGCTTTTGATAAAAAAAAATTCCTAATTCGGACTAGAGAGATTGTAACCACAGTAATTCGCAAGTGGCATGAGCAAGAGCCTTGTATTCTGCCTCCATACTTGATCGGGCTATAGTAGATTGTTTCTTTGAGCTCCATGAGGCCAAATTTTTGCCATAGAAGACACAATAGCCACCAGTTGATTTTCTATCATCAGGGCACCCTACCCAATCTGTATTAGTGTATGCAGCCAGAAATGGAGTAGAAGATGGTTGGAGAAATAAACCATAATGAAGGGTATGTTTCAAGTAGCGTAAAATACGCTTAACACTCTGCCAAGGAGATATTCATGGGGCATGCATATACTGACAAACACGGTTGATAGAGAAAGCAAGATCTGGTCTGGTGAAAAGCAAGTATTGCAAACTGCCTACTATACTTCGATATAGGGTAGGATCTTCGACAGATGATGAATCAAAGGCAGACAACTTAGTGGAAGGAGACATGGGGCTGTTAACAAGTTTGCAGTTTGACATGTTCATCTTTTTTAGCAGATCCAAAATATATTTTCTCTGAGAGATAAATAGTCCAGTAGCATCTCGTCAACATTCAAGACCCAAGAAATAATGTAAATCTCCAAGATCCTTAAGAGGAAAATTAGTGCTTAACGTAGAAATAAGCTAAGCAAGAACACTCGGACTGGAGCCAGTAAGCACTATATCATCGACATAGACTAGGAAATATACTACCATAGATTGATGCCGATAAATAAAAAGTGAAGTGTCTAATTTTGAAAAAACAAAACCCAACTCTAATAACCGAGAGCTAAGTCGCGTATACCAAGCGCGTGGAGCCTGTTTAAGACCATACAGGGCTCGATTGAGTTTGCATACATAGTGGAGAAATTGAGGGTGTATAAACCCAGGTGGCTGAGACATAAAAATGTGCTCATCAATAGTCTCATGCAAAAAAGCATTTTGGACATCCAACTAATGCATCGGCCAACTAGAGGAGATTGCGATGGAGAGAACTAACCTGATGGAAGTTGGCTTGATTACAGGACTAAATGTTTCATTATAGTCCAATCCTTCAAGTTGACTGTAGCCCTTGGCTACCAGTCTCACTTTCCTTCATTCGATAGATCCATTTGACAAATGCTTGGTTTTAAAAATCCATCGGCAGCCAACAATATTTTGAGCAAGATCAGGAGGGACCAGTGACCAAGTGTTGGTGGACATAAGTGCATCAAATTCAAGCTGCATCGCACGCCTCCATTCAAGAAATTTTAAAGCTTGGGTGACAGAGGTGGGTTCCTCTGGAACAGCAGTGAAGGTGACATGGGCACGCAGTGGATGCCATGGAGTGGTGCCATCAATTCTGATTTTGGGGCAAGTTTTATTGGCCTTGGCTCTAGTTTGCATGGGATGAACTGAGGTGGGAATTTCTTGAGATGAAGAAAAAGCGTTGGGAAGAGAAGAGGCTAAAAGATCGAGAGGTGCCCTTGATGAAGTTGGGTTTGTGGTTGAAGAGGATTCGGGTAAGGTAGAAGGAAGATGGGTTTGTGGGCTAGGTGTGAAATTTGGTGTAGGTGATGTCGTGTGGGTATTGGAATTGAATGATGAGTTAGTGGGCCTGGTATTGTGTTGGCTAGAACAAATAGAAGAAGGCCCGTGAGGATGAGATGGAGGGAAGAAAGGTAATGTAGTGTGAATCAAGATGGGCCGTGAATCAGAATTTGTAGATGAATATGCTTTTGATGTAGAAAATGGAAAGTTATTTTCATCAAACAAGACATCCCTTGAAATGTACATTCGTGCCGTAAGAATGAGGTAAAGACGAGTGAGCAAGAAGTGAAAGGCCTGTTTCCACGATATATCTATATTTCCTTTCGACTGATCCATTTTGAGGGTGAGCATAGGGACAAGAAATTCGATGAGAGATACCAAAAGATTGTAACACATGATCAAGAGATCTAAACTCACCACCCCAATCAGATTGTAATGCATGTATTTTTGTATTAAAAATAGTTTCTACATGACGCTTGAAAGATAGAAAAACTGCGACTACATTGGATTTACATTTTAATGGAAAAATCCAGGTAAACCTACTATAGTCATCGAAAAAAGAAAGATAATATAAAACCACCATGAGATAGCATAGGTGCAGGACCCTACACATATGAAAATAGAAGATGGATAGGAGCAAGTGATCTAAAGGATGCTTGACCATACAGTAGTTGATGGTGTTTGGCCTTGCAACATGATGAACACAAACTCGAGGAGGAAGACGACTTTGTAGGAAGGGAAACTTGTGAAATTATTCTGTCAACAAGTAGCATGGAGGGATGACCTTGCCGGACATGCCATTGAAAAAGGGAGACACGTTCACCAACATTGGTTTGAGGAGATGGAGATGTTTGAGGAAACACATACATTCCATCTTTAGTAGGACCTTGAAGTAGAACTTTCTTGGTTCGGGAATCCTTCACACAAAAGAATGAAGAGTGAAATTCAAAATATACACAATTATCTTCACACATTTGTCTAACAGAAATTAAGTTCTTGGAAATGGAAGGAACGTGATATAAGTTTGAGAGAAGAAGATTGCCATGTGAAGAAGAGATCGTGGAACTACCGACATGCTGAATTGGAAGAGAATTGCCATCACCTATATGAACTTGTTCATCGCCCTTTTACTCAGATGGATTAAGAGAAAGGTTAGAAAAATCGTGTGTGAAATGATGTGTAGCTGTGGAATCAGGATATCAGTTAGGATCGGTGAGAGTGGGAGTTGGTTGAGTGTAGCATGGACCTGAAGTGTAGTGAGCCGAGAGGGAGGGTGGAGGGGGAGATTGGAAACTGAAATCAAACCTGTGATAGCATGTGTTGGCTATATGACCTTGCTTATGACATACTTGACAAGTAGGTCAGTTAGGTGTGGAGAAGGGTGGGGAAGGGGAAAAACTGCAACCACCATTCCTGTCACGACCACCACGCCCTTTGAAACCTCCCCTACCATGAGAGAAACCACAACCTCGAGAGGGATTATTGCTTGAGTGTTTCTGAGTGGTGTTAGCTGAGAACTCAGGCGATGCTGTAAGGACAGTGGTTTGATTATTTAATCTGGACTCATGAGTAAGGAGGTGGCTATAGACTTGAGCCAGGGTGAGTGGATCCACACGAGTTGTAATGGAAGTTACTACTGAACCATAATTTGTGCCTAAGCCTGCCAAGAGAAACGTGATGAAGTCAGAGGATGGTAAAAATTTTCCAGCCTAGCAAGAGTGTCTTGGAGGAGCCTTGCACGTCTATAATATTCTGTGATTGAGTCAGAACCCTTTTTAAGGGTAGTGAGTTGCATCTGAACTTGCATGATGCGAGCTTGTGATTTTACAGCAAATAGTTCATCGAGGATACCCATATTTCACGAGAAGAAGATGCGTCGAGAACATGTGCAATTAAAGGTTTAGACAAAGATGAAATAAGGATACTCATGATAGCTTGATCTTGTTGTTGCCAAGCTAGAAATGCTGGTTTGGAACTTTCATCGAGCAGTTGAGGGGGAACGATAGTCCCATCAACATACCCGTATAGGTTCTGTTCTCTGAGGTAAGGCATGAGTTGTGCCTTCCACATAAGATAATTTTCATTGTTTATTCTGACAATAATCAAATTTGTAGGGGAATGGGAGGGAGCAACAGTAGATGGTTGGTTTGGAGGAGGTAGTGCGAAGGGATTTCCTTCAAGTATTTCAGCCATGAAAACAAGCGTGGAGAGCTTGAGAGCTAAAAACCCAAGAAGATGGACGCGAGTCCTAAAAAGTTATGATTACCATGATAGAACAGAGTATACACAGAGATGATGAATGAAATTGTTTTTGTTTTCTTTCATTGATTGTGCATTCGGTACAGTAGCTATTTATATACATAAAACAAAATATGCTTTTGTAACAAATTTCATCACTACAAATAGAAGCATTACACATGTATAACAAAAAATTATTCTTGAACATTTTGGCTTGGCACGTTTTCAGTATTCTCTGATGAGGTGTCCTTTGAGAGCTGATCATGTGTGGTAGTAGTGCTGATAGGACCCAACTTATTCTCCCCAATTTGCATTTATGAATGTACAAATAAATAATACATATGATTCTTTCGTAACTCATAATCTTTTATATGAATTTGAGTCTCCTAAAGTTCTTTCTTGAGTCATACAAAGAGATAAACACGTAAAGTAATTTTTAAATATCTTAGACTTCGGTCAAGAAGTACTCTAGGGCGGAGAGTGTAAAAGAGATAAAATAAAAGTGGATCTTACAATATTTATAATTGTCCAAGTAATTTTTCAAGCAGTTTTAAATGAACAATAAATAATATATGGACAACTCTATGAGTCTAGCATCTAGCTCTTCCCACTTGAGACTCTAAAGTTGGGGCCACAATTTGAGGAGACCTTAATCCCACTTTATATGCTTATGGTGGTTCTACAGCCACTGACGTTTATCATCAAGTTATTCTCCCGACTAACGTGGCACATGCCACGTTATTTTATAATTTTTTTTAAAAAAAGAACAAAATAGAGGAATCTGATCTAAACCCCAAACCAACGCAAACCAAAACCCCAACCCTTGCATGAACGATATCCTCCCTCTCCCTCCATCCTGCACTAGACTCTAGTCCATGCAGCAATAGAGTTTCTTTACTTGTGTCTCCATTCAAAATTTCCTTGCTTTACTTGTGTCTCTTGTTACACACAAACTTAACACAATATGATTTTCTGGCACTTCAAGGAGCCAGAGGCCTCCACAATCACACACGGATAAATTGGGCTAAAAGTTTATTTTCATTCAATATTGGATGACAATAAATAGACGCTATTTGGATAACTTCCTTCCTAAACGCACGGACTCATGAAGACCCATTAACACCACTAACCCATTACTTACAAACAGTCCAAGACCCATTCAACCATAACCTGACGACTCAACTGCAACAATTAACATAAAAATACTAAACTACCCTTACAAAATAAAGAAACTCCTTATCTAACGTAGCCTTGAAAATAATACTTCTCCATCACGACCTAGGCTCATTACACAACCCCTTTCTTCAAAAGACCTTGCCCTCAAGGTATGGAAACTTCCGCCACAGCTCATCCAAGTCCACCCATGTCGCATCCTCTTCCGTCGTGTCCTTCCACTGTACTAATAACTCTACTCCTACTTTGGCCCCTCTTTTCTTCAAACACCTTGCTATTATCTTTCCGGGTTTGGGGCTTAGGGTTGAGTCTTCCATAATAGCTAGTAAATTAGGGATCGAGACCAAGTCACTGCCAATCTTTTTTTTGAGGTTGGATACATGAAATACTGGGTAGATCTTGGAAGCTTTTGGTAGATCGAGCTTATAAGCAACCTTCCCATTCCTTTGTATAACCTGAAAAGGCCCATAGTATTTCGGGGAGAGCTTTAGACTTCTTCTCAATGCCACTGTCATCTATCAATATGGTCTAAGCCATAGATAAACCCAATCACCGACGTCAAAGTCTCTTTCTCTCATCTCTTATTTGCTTGAGCTTTTTGCAGGTTTTCTCACACCTGTTTGAGGATGAAGTCCCGACTCTTCATTTCTTCTTCTACTGCTTCTACAGCAGTAGATCCCTATTCATACGGGAGGACATGAGGCGGAATCTGGCCATACATGACTTCAAAGGGACTAAGTCTAGTGGATGCGTGCACAGAGGTATTGTAAGACCATTCTACCAATGGTAACCATCTAACCCAGTCTTTCAGCCTATCATTGAAAAAGCATCGGAGGTAACATTCTAACCACTTATTCATCACCTCAGTTTGCTCATCCGTTTGTGGATGGAAAGCTAACCTTAATAGCAATTCTGTGCCACTCACTCGGAAGAGCTCCTTCCAGAAACTACTAGCAAATGGTGTCTTTGTCACTCACTATACTTTGTGGTAAACCATGGAGTTTGAAGACATGATTCATGAATACTTTAGCTACTTTCACTACTGTGTAGGGATGGGCCAATGGTAGGAAGTGACTGTATTTGCTAAATCTGCCAACTATAACCATAATTACAATGTTTCCCTTTGATAGAAGCAACCCCTCTATGAAATCCACGCTACTATCGACCCATGCCTTGCTTGGAACTAGTAAGAGCTGTAAGAGACCTACAAGCTTAAGATTTTCAATTTTGTTTCTTTGGCATACATCACACTCTCTGATGAATTTTCTTATATCATTCCACATGACATGCCAGAAAAATTCATTTTTAATTCTGGAATATGTTTTCTATGTACCTGTGTGTCCCCCAAGTGGGCTGTTATGAAACTACTGGATGATTTGCTTCTGATGTTGGGCTAGGGTTCCCTAGTGTAATCTCCCTTTATAGAATAGTAAGATATTACGTGAGTAATACTTTTGTGGATCAAGATCACCTAGATGGTAACGGCTTAGAAGTTTCTGCAACTGGGGGTCTTGATCATATGCTTACTAAAGCCCTTCCATCCATGTAGCTTTTACTGTACTCATAGCCTTGGCTTCCATGTCAGGTTCTGTGAATTGCAAGACCTCTGGATCTTCTTTTTCTATCTGTAATCGAGACAATTCATCCGCAGTTTTGTTTTCTCTCCCACTTCTGTATTTCACTGTGAAATCAAACCCCAATAATTTCAAGATCCATTTATGCTGAAAAGACGTCCCCACTCTCTATTCTAGCAGGTGCTTGAGAGTCTGCTGATCTGTTTTTACCTTAAATTGATGGCCCAACAAATAATTCCTCCACTTCCAAATAGCCAATACTAATGCTAATAATTTTTTTTCATAAGTGAACAGAAATAAAAATCTTACCCTTAATTACCTGAATGAGATAGGCCAATGGCCTTCCATCTTGCATTAATACTGCTCCAAGCCCATTTTCGAAACATCACACTCCACAACAAACACCTTAAAAAAAGAGGCAATCCTAGCACAGGGGGAGTAACCATGGCAGCTTTGAGTGATGTAAATGTCTTACTTGCTTTTTCTATCCAGATAAATGAATTTTTCTTAAGGAGAGCCGTGAGGGGTGCTGTAATGCTCCCATATTCCTTCACAAACTTTTTGTAGTACCCTGTAAGTCCTAAAAAACCCCTTAAAGCTATAGGAGTTTTAGGAGTTTGACCAATCAATCATAGCTGAAATCTTCATGGGATCTGCTTTCAAACCTTCCTTAGAGATAATCTGGCCAAGGTATTCCACCTTTCTACACCCAAATACACACTTTGTAGCTTTAGCATATAACAGATGTTGTTGTAATACTGTTAGAACAACTTTCAAATGACTCACATGATCTCCCACTATTTTACTATAGATAAGAATGTCATAAAAAAAACGAACACAAATTTCCTTAGATAAGGCTTGAATATTTCATTCATCAACTCTTGAAAGGTTGATGGTGCGTTAGTAAGCCCAAAGGAAATTACCAAAAATTTATAGTGCCCCTCATGAGTACGAAAGATAGTTTTGGGTACATCCTCAGGCCTCATCCTGATTTGATGATACCTTGATCGCAAGTCAAGCTTAGAAAAAATCTTAACACCATATAATTCATCTAGCAGCTCATTTATGTTAGGGATAGAGTATCTTTAATGGTGTCTTAGTTAATAGCCCGATAGTCAACGCACATGCTCCAACTCCCATCTACCTTCCTTACCAAGAGGACTAGCGAGTAATAAGGGCTTTGTCTATGTTGAATAATCCTTGCTTTAAGCATTTCTTTGACCAACCTCTCAATCTCTTTCTTCTGATAATATGAGTACCTTTAGGGCCTTAAACAGGCAGGTTTGGATGCTTCCTAAAGCTGGAGATGGTGATCATGACTCTAGGGTGGTGGAAGTCCAGTTGGTTCAGCAAACATTGCCTGGAAATAGTCCAGGATAGCTTGTATGGTAGGATCAGGTGGTTCCTCTCCCTTGGAAGTGACTGCCTCCACTAGTTGCAGCCAAATTCCCTTAGCTTCCACCAAGGTTGCTTTGCTAATTTTCTGGTCTTCCTCCAATGGACTCTCTGGTGGTTTCAAACCCTGTAACAATAACTACTTTCCATTGACTGAAAACCTCATGCTAAGATATGAAAATTTTCACTGAATAGTTTCCAAACTCCTTAACCAGCCAACCCCCAATACAATGTCACATCCCCCCAAAGTTAATAAATAGAAATTAGCCACAAAATCATATTACTGTAAAGTGAGAGCAACTGCCTTAATACAACCACGGCAAGGAAGGGTTTCCCCATTTGCAACTTGTACTGCCAGTTGGCTGGTCTCAACTAGTAGCTTAGTCCTCATTGCCATATTTATATCTATAAAACTATGGGTACTGCTAGTATCAACCAAAATAATAACTAGGTGCATATTGAGTTTCCCTACTAACCTAGGTTGTGTTTGGGTAGTGAGGTGATCTCAAATATTCTGTGAATAATAATGAAAAATAGGTGAAAAGTAATGATAAAATAATAAATAGTAGTAAAGTGTTCTCAGAACACTCCACTACCCAACTGAAGCCATAGTCTTTGGTGATGGAGCTCCTGCTTTAGCATGCAATGATATACCAGGTAACTCGGCCTGCTGCACTTGTGCCCTGGTTGGAATTTTTCATCACAGTAATAACATAATCATTTGTCTCTTCTTTCCTACATCTGGTTAGGTGTAATATGTTTGATAGGGTAAGTGTTTCTTATGTTTGAGGTAGCACTAGGTTTCGTGTTTTGGTAGGGGCTGGAAGTCTGAGTATGGAGTTTGGACCAAGTAGTCTTAAGTTAGGGGGTTTGGCAGGAGTTAGGTATGAAGGGGGTTGGTTGTTAGGGGTTTTATAACTCTGTTTTCTTCTCCAAACTTCCTCTTCTTGCAAACGTACTGGTCCAAAGACAGTAGAAAAAGTAAGGGGCTTAAACATGGTAACTATAATCCTTAGCTCATCCCTTAATCCACTTAAGAAAGTACTAATACGAAATTCTTCACTAACCCCATAGATTTTGTTGGACAGGATCTCAAACTGTGTCTGGTACTCTTCCACACTCTCTGTTTGTCAAAGCTTGGTGAATGCTCCCACTAGATCTTCATAGGTAGAAGGTCCAAACCGAATGCGAAGGGCCACCAAGAATTCTTCCCAACTTCCTATTAGACTGGACTCCATCAGCCAACTGTACCACAACAAGGCCTTTCCCTCCATATGGAAAGAGGCAATCTAAAACTTATGATTTTGAGGTGTTTGGCAATAGGCAAAAAACTATTGTGCTTTCAAGATCCACTCATTGGGGTTTCCACCGTCAAAGCGAGGGAAATCCAAACGAAGTGTTCTCACCTGGATTCTTGCATGTCCATCAAAAAAGGATTAATATTCATCTTCATATTGGTGTTACCTAACGATCCTTCCCTAGAATTTGATTTGGACGAGTTCTGCACCAAGTTATCATAACTAGCTTCTAAGAGAAAATATTTTCTATCATGATTGGTGTAGACATGATCTAATTTTGTGCATTCTATTTCTAAACTATGCAAAAGGAGCAACTATGAAATTTATGAAAATTTGTGCATGTGATGCGAACTTGTTCCAAAACTGTTTTTGAATATGTAAAAAGAAATGGATTTGTTCAGTACTATATTTGGATATGTTATGGCATCTGAAAACCTTGGCCTGAGATTCTAAATCTGTATTCTGATTAAGTCTGATTCTGATGTTCTATGTGGTTTCTGTTACGGCCCAATCACGGGTGATAATAGTGGATACGGTCCAACCATGGGTTATAATTGTGGTTTATAACCCTACCACAGGGGTTAAACATGGTATACGTCGGGTGATGATAGTGGCATATGACCTTTCCACGGGTTATAATTGTGGTTTATAACCCTATCATGGGGGTTAAATATGATATACAAAGGATGATAATAGTGGCATATGACCCTTCCGTCCTATCACTGGGATTAAACATAGTATCTGTTCCGATGTGGTGCCCTGATATGATGAAGATGAGATTTAAGATTTTGCTATGCAAAAGAACTTTTGAAAAAGAATGTTTTCTGAAAATTTCGCTCTGATATTTTTAGTAACATGTTTTGATTTTGCATTCTAAAAGTAATTATTTCTGATTCTGTATTCTGAAAGTAAATATTTTGTTTTGCATTTTGGATTCTAAAAATGTTCACGTTTACATACTAGTATATGTTCTCTACTTATTGAGTTGTTGATAATTCACCCCTTATCTCCACAATATTTTTCAAATAATTTTGATGCCACAGCTAGAAATTAAGAGTAAGAAGTGTTAGCAAAGTTGATAATCATAGAGAAATAAGTATCAAATGGTACAAGTACTTATTGGAGAGTCTTATATAGTAGGTATATGATTTTATGTTATTTTGATTTTTTGAATCATGAATATTTCTGAGTCTTTGTGGAGTTTTTAATTATTTTTTTAAGGTATTTATTTGGTGTCCTAGGGGAGAAAAATATATATTTGGTTTGAATAAATAAATTCATATTTTATGGAGAATTTGGAGTATATAATTATGTTATGAGAGATGGTTTTAGGTTGCAAAAGATAACTCTCCAGACCTCTAGGAACAGGGTGTTACACAGTCACTCTCACCATCCCTCCCATTCACTCTAATTTTCTTCCTCCCCTTCTCTTTCCCCTTTTCTTTTTTAATTTTTTCTTTTTTTAAAAAAAATTTTTGTTGCATTTAAACGTTATGGTCCCCATTGGAAATCGATGTGGAAGAGGAAGCCAAAGAAGAAATCTTAGGGTTTCAAAATATTGGTGAGGGAGAGTCTAATTCGTGTTTTTTAAATATATATATATATATATATATATTCTTTTTGTAATATTAAGAAAGCCAAATGGCTACTGCCACGTCAGTTGGGATCCATTATCTTGTTTTGTCGGTGGATGTAGTTTTTTCCTATAAGTTTTCCACTCTAAACCTTACAACTCTGTTGTTGAACTGGTTTACTACCGCACACACATATAAACATATAAAACATAAGGAATTCTATACATCAGCCACTATTCACTCTCACACCCCACACCTATAGTTTTTTCTTAAGGTGTGGGAGTATTTTCATAGGGTGTGAGAGTGTTTTTAATAAGATGTGGAGTTGTGAATAGTTGATGGTGAGAAGAATTTTTCATAAAACATATTTAGAACATTCAGACTTACTTATTTTTCAATTGTGGTGAGGAATTGTAGTCAAATTTCATCGCCATGACATACATTTACCAAGACTTTTGATACCTCATGAATTTGTTCACTTCCAACGGGTCAAACGATAAACCAACCATTTTAGGTCTCCCCTTGAAGAACTTAAAGTCAAATAAGTCATAATCAAATAATGCATATTGTCCCATATAACATATAATTTGGGACTACCAAGTCCCCTCCAATTTGGGACAATTACCTTTTTTAAGGCTTATTTCCAGTGGGTTTTGCCATGATTTTCGGCTCCGCAAATATAGAACAACGTAGTTTTCATTCTACATCTTATCATCCTCAATCATATTTGTTAATGTGATATATTTAAGTAGATTCATATATCAATTACTTGAATAATAACCGCTTAAAAATGTCATCCAACAAGTATTTCTAATTATTATAATATATAGAATGAAGAAAAATATTTTTGTTTGAATTAATCAAGATCACTTATTCTTAGACCATGACAAATTATCCACAAGCTATAACATTCCATAATTATTAGAGTATGAATTACATTTTATATCAACATTCTAATATGGCTATCATTCCGGATTGAAATTCCTTCCATATAGTTTATTATATATCAAGTAATGCTAGAATTCATATTCCTATTTCACTTTCGTCTCACTGTGTTAAAATATGATACTTTCCAGCACTATTGAATCATCATTTATACTTGTAAAAGAAAAAGTAAAAAATTGATTAAATATGCCACCTCATAAAAATGAAATATGACAATCCTATACCAAGATTGAGGAAGTTGTTAAGCATCTTTTTTTACCTTGTGTTGGTTTGCTTTGCTTGTTAGATGGGTTAAACGAGGAAGTAGTCGAACCCAACGTCCAAACGTATTGTCATTATTTTGTGAGAAATGACTCGTACAAATCCTAAATAGACAAATCTTATAAGTATTTGTAAAAAATAGACCCCACATAAAAAAAAAAGTGTCAAAACAACTATTCTTTATTATTGGGACCCACTTTTTTACAAAAGGCTTGGAGCAATACTTTTTTTTGTTTTCCGACTACGTTTCAATAATTTTCTGATCCTATGTTACGTAACTTAGAGACAAAGAGAGAGAGATGTGGGGGAATGAGGGGGCTCAAATTTTCCAGACACATCCAAAGGGAAGGAAAGTGTTTCTTATGTTTGGGGCAGCACTAGGTTTCTTGTCTTTGTAGGGGCTGGAAGTCTGAGTATGGGGTTTGGACCAGGTCGTCTTAAGTTAAGGGGTTTGGCAAGAGTTAGGTATGAAAGGGTTGGTTGTTAGGGGTTTTATAACTCTGTTTTCTTCTCCAAACTTCCTCTTCTTGCAGGCGTACTAGTCCAAAGATAGAAGAAAGGGTAAGGGGCTTAAACATGGTAACTATAATCCTTAGCTCATCCCTTAATCCACTTAAGAAAGTACTAATACAAAATTCTTCACTAACCCCATGGATTTTGTTGGACAGAATCTCAAACTGTGTCTGGTACTCCTCCACACTCCTTGTTTGTCAAAGCTTGGTGAATGCTCCCACTAGATCTTCATAGGGTGAAGGTCCAAACCGAATGCGAAGAGCCACAAAAGAATTCTTCCCAACTTCCTATTAGACTAGACTCCATCAGCCAACTGTACCACAACAAGGCCTTTCCCTCCATATGGAAAGAGGCGATATGAAACTTTTGATCCTAAGGTGTTTGGCAGTAGGCAAAAAACTATTGTGGTTTCAAGATCCACTCATTGGGGTCTCCACCATCAAAGCGAGGGAAACCCAAACGAAGTGTTCTCGCCTAGATTCTTGTATTTCCATCAAAACGAGGATTAATATTCATCTTCATATTGGTGTTACCTACTATCATTCCCTAGAATTTGATCTAGACGGGTTCTGCACCAAGCTATCATAACTAGCTTCTAAGAGAAAATATTTTCTGTCATGACTGGTGTAGACATGATTTAATTTTGTGCATTTTGTTTTTGAACTATGCAAAATGAGTGAATATGAAATTTATGAAAATTTGTGCATGTGATGCAAACTTGTTCCGAAACTGTTTTTGAATATGTGAATATATATGAATTTGTTCAGTACTCTATTTGAATATGTTGTGGCATCTGAAAACCTTAGCATGAGATTCTGAATCTGTATTCTAATTAAGTATGATTCTGATGTTCTGTTTGATTTCTGTTACGGCCCAGCCACGGGTGATAATAGTGGCATACGGTCCAACCACAGGTTATAATAATGGATACGGCCCAACCATGGGTGATAATAGTGGATACGGTCCAACCACGTGTTATAATAGTGGATACGACCCATCCACGGGTTATAATTGTGGTTTATAACCCTACCACGTGGGTTAAACATGGTATACAATGGGTGATAATAGCGGCATATGGCCCTTCCACGGATTATAATTGTTGTTTATAACCCTACCACGGAAGTTAAATATGGTATATGAAGGGTGATAATAGTAGCATATGGCCCTTCTATGGGTTATAATTATAATTTATAACCTTACCACGAGAGTTAAACATGATATCTATCTCAGTGATGTTCTGATATGATGAAGATGAGGTCAAAAATTTTGTTATGCCAAAAGATTTTTGAATAAGAATGTTTTCTGAAAGTTTTACTCTGATATTTTTGGCAACATGTTTTGATTTTGCATTCTAAAAGCAACTGTTTCTGATTCTGTATTCCGAAAGTAAATATTTTGTTCTGCATTTTGAATTCTGAAAATATTCATGTTTACATACTAGTATATGTTCTTTACTTACTGAGTTGTTGATAACTCATTTCTTACCTCCACAATATTTTTCAAATAATTTTGATGCCACAGTTAGATGTCAAGAGTAAGAAGTGTTTGCAAAGTTGATGATCATAGAGAAATAAGTATCAAATGGTAGAAGTACTTATTGGAGAGTCTTATATAGTAGGTATATAATTTTATGTTATTTTGGTATTTTGAATCATGGATATTTCTAAATTTTTGTGGAGTTTTTAATTTATTTCATTGAGGTATTTATTTAGTGTCCTAGGGAAGAAACATATATATTTGGTTTGAATAAATAAATTCCTATTTTATGAAGAATTTGGAGTATATAATTATGTTATGAGAAATAGTTTTAGGTTGCAAGAAATAACTCTCCAGACCTCTAGGAATGGGGCGTTACACAGTCACTCTCACTGTCCCTCCCATTCAATCAGATTTTCTTCCTCTCCTTCTTCTTCTCCTTTTCTTTTTTAATTTTTTTTTAAAATGTTGCTGCATTTAAACGTTATGGTCCCTGTTGGAAATCGGTGTGGAAGTGGAGGCCAAAGAGAAAATCTTAGGGTTTCAAAATTTTGGTGAGGGAGAGTCTAATTCGTGTTTTTAAAAAAAAAAAAAATATATATATATATATATATATAAATTCTTTTTTTAATATTAAAAAAGCCAAATGGTTACAGCCACATCAATCGGGATCCATCGTCTGGATTTTCCGTCGGTGGCTGTAGCTTTTTTCTATAAGTTTTCCACCCTAAACCTTACAACTCTATCAAAAACTTTAAAAGATTATTAAAACTTGCAGTATCTCTTATACTCAAATCCCAGGAATTTTCCTTATGTCTATATCTATCATCTCTTATTAAAATTAAAACTTGCAATATCTCTTAAGAGATCTCCCGTGAAAATGGCCACTAATTCAAAAAATATTTCTCCTACTAATGTCTATATCTATCATCCTCGAGTGTTTTTTAATTAGATAATAATTAGTCACTCAAGAATTCTTTGAACTGATTTTACTACTACACACACATATAAACATAAAAAACATAAGAAATTCTATGCATTAGCTACAATTCACTCTCACACTCCACACCTATAACTTTTTTATAAAGTGTGCGGGTATTTTACATAAAATGTGGAGTATAGAGTGATAAATAGTATCAGATGAAAAGAATTTTTCATTAAACATATTTAGAACATTCAACTTACTTTTTTTTTTTTCAATTTTTCAATTGTGGTGAGGAATTGTAGTCAAATTTCATAGAGATTAGCCATGACGTACATTTACCAAGACTTTTGATACCTCGTGAATTTGTTCACTTCCAACGGGTCAAACGATAAACCAACCGTTTTAGGTCTCCCCCTTTAAGAAGTTAAAGTCAAATAAGTCATAATCAAATAATGGATATTGTCGCATATAACATATAATTTGGGACAACGAAGTCCCCTCCAATTTGGGACAATTACCTTTTTTTAAGGCTTATTTCCAGTGGGTTTTGCCATGATTTTCGGCTCCGCGAATATAGAACAATGTAGTTTTCATTCTACATCTTATCATCCTCAATCATATTTGTTAATGTGATATATTTAAATAGATTCATATATCAATTACTTAAATAATAACGCTTAAAAATGTCATCCAGCAAGTATTTCTAATTATTATAATATATAGAATGAAGAAATATATTTTTGTTTGAATTAATCAAGATCACTTATTCTTAGACCATTACAAATTATCCACAATCTATAACATTCCATAATTATTAGAGTATAAATTACATTATATATTAACATTCTAATACGACTATCATTCCTAATTGAAATTCCTTCCATATAGCTTATTATATATCGAGTAATGCTAGAAATTATAAAAATATATATGATACTTTCCAGCCCTCTTGAATCATCATTTCTACATGTAAAAGAAAAAGTAAAAAATTTATGAAATATGCCACCTCATAAATAATACCAAGATTGAGGAAGTTGTTAAAGCATCTTTTTTTACCTTGTGTTTGTTTGCTTTGCTTGTTAGATGGGTTAGACGAGGAAAAGCAGTCGAATCCTACTTCCAAACATATTTCCATTATTTTGTAAAAAATGATATATACAAATCTTAAATAGATAAATTAAAAAAAAATAAACTCCACCTAAAAAATGTAAAAAGAAAATTATTTATTATTAACAGCACTCACTTTTTTACAAAGAGCTTGAAGCATTACTTATTTTTACTTATTTTTGTTGTTAGACTACATTTCAATAATTTTTTTATTTTATTATTATAATTTTTTTAAAATTTTTTTAAATTTTCATATAAAATATAATAAATAATTTAATTTTTTAAAATTTTAAAAATAATATTTTATTTTACTATTTATAAACTACTTCAAACCTCGAATCTAAACGAGTCCTCGAAAGAGAATTGTGGAAGCTCAAATTTTCCAGACACATCCAAAGGCAAGAAAGACTTTTATAGGTGAAGAAAGATATTGAAAGAAATGTGAGAAGCAAAGGTCAGGTCTTTAAACCTAATCCTATCATATCCGAGTGTCCCCTCAAATAAGGACATCCATTTGGAAGTTGACTGTCCAAAAATTAGGACTCGTTTGTTTGTTTTTACGAGATGACTAAAGATAAAAATTAAAGATTAAATAAAATTAGGCAAAAGGGAACGAGGCCTTAGCTTTGCTTTTGAGGGTTGCCGGCAACTCCTCCCACCCCAACAAAATTAATATAATAACTGAAAATACGAAACCATTTTTAGTATCAAAAGTAGTAGGTAGTAGTAATAGTAGTAAATGAAAATCCACTTCTATTTCATTCATTCTTTGCATCTATATATATATATATATATATAAAAAACAACAGTAAAAATAAATGTCGAGCAAACATAACTTTTTGCTATTAAATATAATTATCAGACATTATTTTTTCCTTAAAATGCAAATTCCTAAACTGATAGGAACGTGGGTTGCAAATTATAACAAGTAAATTTCCAAGTCTACAAAACACAAATAGATTCCTTTCACTTAAAACACTTTCATGATAAAAATCCTACAAGATTACTCGTTTAATCTTTGAGATGGATTGAGATAAACTTCCAACCAAACACAGCCTTTAATATTGATTTAAAGTGGAGATATACATACACAATATATTTCTCTGTAAAATTAGGGATCCAATTCCACATATCTATTTTCAATCCACTACCTACAAATCACAGAAGAAAGTGAAAATAATAGAAAACTTGATAAAGAAAAATAAAATATACAGTACAGTAATAATTTCATTTGGATAAAGATAAAGAGCATTACCATGCCAAGAAATTTTTACAATGTGAAATCTCAAAAGAAAAGATCAGTAAGTGGGGATGGTAATAATAAACATAGCAATAATGATCAATAGAAAAGAAAACAGGAAATGATTAACCACTCCTTCCCTACCTATAAAACAAAAAATAAAACAAAAAGTTTCAACCTTTTCTTTTTCTTGCTTGTTTAACAATTCTGAACTTCTCAGAAAATTCTCCCCAAAAAGAGATTCTACTCATCACCAATACCATCTCCCATACCATCTGATAATATTTATATATATATTTATATTTTTTTATAAAGATCAACATATTTACAGTACAGAATCTTCAACTTGTTGCTTCCAAAATAAACATCTTTTCGAGTCTTCTTCCTCATCACTCCCTTGCTTCAGATTCTATTCACAGGCTGTGAGAGAGAAGGAACAAAATAAAGGCCACCCAAATTAACCAACCCAAAATATAATCAATCATCAGAGAAAATACCCCAGCTTTGCCTCAGTACTTTACCAGCTCCGAAACCCAACCCACATCCGGAGCATTACTTGACGGACCATGGTCGACCCTCTCCAGTGAGTTCTCCTTACTCAGTTTCTCAAACATCTTAGCCCTTAGATCCCTCCCGGACTCGACCCTCTCCATCGCCGGCTCCTCCTCCCAACCCTGGTCCCAGAAATCAAGGTATCCGATTCCTGGACGAGTCGGGGCCTGGGTCGGGGTCGTTGGCATGCTACAGAAACCGGGTCGGAGAATAGACCCTCTGGGAGACCCGAAAACGGGAGACCCCATTGGAACATTCCGAGAAGATGGAAAAGACTTCATCTTCCCAAGTTGTAAATTCCGCAGTGACGCCACCATTTCATTGATCGAGTTCGAGCCAAGGGACCGACTCAACGGCTGGGTCATGGGCGACATAGGTGGAGAGTCCGCTGGAGGAGTTCCGGGTGGAGAAATGGACGGAGGGGAGGACAGAAATGTCCGGGTTTTTGCACAAGATGCCTCTATAGCCTGTCTCAGAGGCGACCCATCATAGGACTCGACCGAGTTGCTGGCCGCACTCCTGGGACTCTGCTGAGGTAAAACCCTGAGTTGCTCCGGGGTGTGAGCAAAGAAACAGACCCTCCTCCGACAACTGGTCCCGTCCTTGCATGGCTGCGTACGATAGCGTGCCGGGTGCAGCCAGCACTCGAACACGCCATGCGCAAACTCGCACGCCTCACCTTTCTTACAGTTTCCCTTTCGGAAATCAGGACAGGCCGTACCCGAATAGTGATACTTTCTCGGATCCCTCCGGCGGGCCTTCTCTCCCGGGTGGGCGTACGGGCACTCTGTCCAGTCATGTGACCTTCCACGTGCGCACCGCCTCACCTTGAACTCGAACATGCGGAAATGGTCGCAGGAGTACGCGTCAACCGGAGCATCAGACTCCCGGCCCAGGATTTCGGAGTCCGACTCGATGTCGGCTCCGTTGGAGGGCAAGTAGCGCTGGAGCGCCGTCAGGGCTTCTTGGAGATAGTAGGGTGAATAGTCGCCGCCGTTTCCGTTGCCATTGCCTTCGGAGGTGACGGAGAGGGGAGATAAGGAGAACTGGGGGCAAGCATCGGCCGTCGGATTTTCTTGGAGTTGCCAAGGAGGGACGTGGATCGCTTGATTGTGTCGGTGTGGCTCCCCGAGCATCATTTTTCTTTTCTCTGGGTTCGGAAGATGGGATTTGCTTACAGAATCACCGGCATGGTCTGGTTGTTTATAAACTGCTGAAATGAGTGGGGTTAACCGTGGTCAAGTTATTTTTAACCGTGGTTGGGTTCAAAACCTAGGAGCTCTAGATTTTCCACTGCGGTTAAAAATTAAAATATTGGGTGAATTTTAAGTTACTGACCTGTCAGCGTAATGCTTTGACAGAGGCTTTCATGTCGTCCATCTGGCATTCTGACCATGGAGTATGCACTTTTGTTTTTCTCTTTTCTTTTCTTCTTTTGTTTTTAGCCTCTATCCCCTTACGCCGGATTCATTACAGTCGGCTCGCAAGTCGCAACAACTCCTTTCAGCAGGTTTGGACAGATAGATCGAAAAATGGTGAGATATTTTGTTGATAATTAAATTAAATTTTATTTTTTATTTTTATTTTTATTTTAAAATTTAAAAAAATTATAATAATAAGATAAATTTGTGTATTTAAACTCACCTTATTTTTCTATCTATAATTTGTCCTGTATGCAATTTTTTTAAAAAAAATATTTTATAATCATGCATAAAATAAAAAATAAATATGTCGAAATTTAAAAAAAATAAAAAAAATCTCAAACTTAAGTAATTTTAGTTATTTTGATTTGGCCGTATCAGATTGATTGGATATAAAATAGATCGCAAAATAATTATGTTTGTATTTTATTATTTCAACTAAACTTTTTTTTTTTTTAAATATTTAACATTAGCCTTGAAACGAGTAATTGTGAGTAGAAAACAATGATATTATTTGTCCTTAATAATGTTAGATATAGTTGATTTCGGACGTGCAAATTACGCGTAGTCTTTTTTTAAAAATGAAATCTATTATTAGAAATGTGATTTTTTTATATTACTTTTAGATTTATTTATTTTTTTAAAAATGCATGAAACTTACAAATTTAATTATAAATATAATTTTTCTTTTTTCTAAACAAATAATTACACAGATAGTTTATAAATTGTTTTTACATAAACAAAGAAAAAAAAGAAGAAGAGAGATGATGGATAGCCCCAGACATCACCGCATGAAAAAGCAAAAACAAATGTAAACTGAGGATATGGGCCTAATAAACTAGTCCCAATTTACCTCTAGACTCTATACTCAGTAAATTGTCTTGTTTGTTATTACAATTTTTCTTCATTCATCTCATCTCATCTCATCTAATTATTATAATTTTTTTAAATTTTTATATAAAATAAAATTAATAATTTAACTTTTTCAAATTTTAAACTCAACTCATCTCATCTACAAAAACAAACGAGACAAATTCGCGACCTGTTCCATATTTCTTGACCAAATAAGGAGAGAATTGCCTAATTAACAATTTTGATACGGTCTGTTAGACTTATTGAAATACTACAATTGGATATTTCAACATTTTAAAATAGAAAAATTCCACTCAACAGCTCTATAACACTTGTTAAGAAAAAAAAGATAAAAAAATCTTTCTACTTAACAAATGTGTAGTGTAGGACGGTTAAGTATAATAACGCTTTTAGAATGTACTAATTGAAAGACTCACACTCATCTTTCTTTTGATAGATATGAAGATCAGAAACGCTTCAGAACGGTCAGGCTTCTAATAGGGAAAGAGTAACCCTTCATTCAGACATCAACACGTAGAAAAAACACAATAAGCTCCTTAGGCTTCATCACACAGAATCACAATAGGCAAGACGTTGCACCGCCACCCAAGACGAAGACTTTACCTATCCCCAGTCGCCGAACACAAAATATGAAGAAAAATCGAAGTAAGCAAACTTCGACGATTTCCTAAAACCAGATGAAGAAAATATTGAAATACCAGGAAAGAGAAGGTATAGTTGTTGGGTAAGAAACCACTCTCAAGCATATCTTTATAGAGAGACAAAGCTTTATGGGATTTATCCCTCTCGGAAAAAGCTCTGACCAATGACCATGGTATTCCATACCAATGTGGTTCGATATAATAGATGGCGAAAGAGTTGGCAAGCGTGAGTTAAGTCGACGCGATTGGACACTTCAGAAAAGGAGATGATCTTGGTAGTGGCTTGAGGATCCAAGATAGCGCCTGAAACTATGAGATGGGGGAAGAGGGCCATGGGTGAGGGGGTTTGCCAGGAAGGGGGGTTCGAATCGCGAAGGGGAGTTCGCATCAGAGAGTAGGGGATGCCGATGTAAGGTGGTCGACGCCATTACGAGGAGGGACCAGAGCAGAATCGCTGGGGGCGGAGGCAGGGGAGGGGGAGAGAAGATTTCGAGGGGAAGATTTCTGTTATCTAATGTGATGCGGTTCAATAATGATAAAATGGAACTCATGCATTGTATATTTTTATTGGAGGGCTGTTATTTGAAGATAAAATAGATGGATCGGTTATAAGTATTTCTCTATGAAGATTGGTCAATGGAAGCTATTGATGTTAGATTAAGCTTTTTTCCTTCCAAAAAAGTGAGGAAAATTAGGAAGGGTGTTTTAGATAGGTTTTGGATCGTTATAGGGACCAATATAAATAATTTAGAATACAATTCGAAGATTCTAATAATTTGAGTTGTAAAATAAAAAGTATTTGGTATCTTACGAGTAAAAAGTATATTTATTTCTCGAAATTAGCTTTGAATACAAAAATATATGATAGGATAGAGTTTACTAAGATGAGACCGGCCAAGGACTCTTCATATACACAGCCAATATGAGAAGTTCACATCTTTCTACAAAGTAATCTTAAATAGATAGAGGTTTTTAACGTTTCATTAGGTAAAATAAACAATAAAAGATGCTAATTTATAAACAAAAGAGTAAATAGGATGTAACATTCATGGTGATCTTCAACCTAAATTGTAATATTTTAATGCCTTAATCTTCAACTACATAGATATTAAAAGGAAAAAGCTATGCTTACCGTTGGTGGCTTCTGCTGGGAGCTCCCGTTAGGAACTTTTATTTTTAGTTTTTTATTTTATTTGGTGATTAAGTATTTTTTAATAATGTTATAAATTTTTTTATTTTATAAAAAATATTAAAAAAAATAATATAAATAAAAGTAAAAAAATGCAAAAACACGAAATGTATTAACAGGAGCTCCTGGCGGTGGGCGTAGACCCACCCATATTAAAAACCAGCAGCATGAGTGTGACATCTCTTTATCACATTGCAATTGCATGATGTCTAATCTTCGTTACACATATATAATCCAACACCTTGCTATCTTGTCATTAGTCATTTTACCTTACCACCTTATCATCTAAACTTACCCTGTCCTGTTTCAGTTGGAAAAGCAAAGGAACCATTCCACTGACCTTATATTTTTAAACAACCATTCCACTTAAATATAGAATCTAATCCATGAACAATAAAAGAAGAAATAAAATAATTAATGATCTTGAGATGACTTTTAAATAAATAAATAACTATGGTCGAAGGTTACGTTTAGGATGAGTCTCTCCTCTCATGATTTCGCTTGAATTTATAAACTTGAAATATAATAGATATATATAATTATATAATAGGTCTTAAGATATTTATAATTTATTTAATACTATCTAAAATATTTATACAAATAATAATAAATATTATAAGATTCATTTTATGTCTTGTTAAAAAAAATATTTTAAAAAAGAAATCTAAAACGACTTTAAAAAAAGATTTAGATACGGAGTTGAATTGAAATAAAAATAGAAAGTTTAATAAAATATTTTTATAATATAATTTTTATTTTTATTTTATTTAAAAAAATTAAATTATTTATTATATTTTATTTAAAAATTTTAAAAAATGATAATGATTAAATGAGATAAAAGAGAAAATGATTTTAAATCCAAATAATACTTAAGTTTCACTATAAAAAGTTAAGTTTTGTCCTAAATAACTAAATTATGTAAAAGAAACTAATAAAAGAAATAGACGTAAATACTGTGAGCCGAAATTTCGAAAACAAAGATAATAGCAACAAATATCCCATATAGGAAAGGGTTTTTGAGGTGTAATGACTCCTTGGATTGGAGTTGTATGTTCTGACCAAACGTCTAATCAAAGAAAGACATATCAACCATTTACTACATCATCATCCAACAGTGTTGAAAATGATCTTTCAGCAAACTTTCGGAACTTGCTAGCTCCTTTCTTTTCGTTCTTTAAATTGTATACCATTTTTAGTTTATACGATGATTGAAGTTCCATGTATTAAAGTTGTTTATACTTTATAATCTAAAAATGTCAAACAACTCATGAACAGCTACTACGTACATGGGAATCCAAAACTCTCATGTTAGAAGCCTTAAGCAACTTGAACCTAGAGATTCCCATGGCTTGTTTCGGGTCAGCAGCATATTATATATATTGAGTTGAGTGAATATATGATCCATTTTAGGAAAAAAAACAAAAAACAAAAAAAGATTTTTAAAATATTCCAACCTATTTTAATTTAAGAGCAAAGATCTAATGTATATACAATTTTTTAAATTTATTTCCAATAATTAGAACCCACGTACTAAATATATCCCATTTGAAAATTAAATGTTCATCCTCTTAAGCTAGCTAGCCATGTTCATAGTTATCATAAATCCTTTGATTTGAGGATATATTTACCCATTTAATTAATATACATCCTTAGTACTGATCTTAGATACAAACCATATATAATTTTCTTGGTTTGATAACATGATCTCTACCCATTTATCTTAGATATAAATAATAATTATACAGTCTTTTTTCCAAGTCTTTTAGGTCTCGTTTGTTTTTACAGATAAGTTGAGATTAAAGTTAAAAATTGAATAAAATATTGTTAATATATATATTTTTTAATATTATTTTTATTTTGAGATTTAAAAAAATTGAATTGTTTATTTTATTTTGTGTAAAAATTTAAAAAAATTATAATAATTAGATGAGAGAAGAAGAGTTGTGAAAACAAACGAAACCTTATAATATTGTGTAAAAATATACTATTGTGTAAAAATCACAAAACTAAAAAAAATAATATCTTTTAATTAATAAATGGAGAGTTCAAAACTAAATTATGAAATTAACCGATTACAACATAATTATATCTATATTATTATTGTTGTAAGGATATACTATTTGAAAAGAGAATAATATTCTCTATATTTCATTCAAAATTGATAATATTAATTAATTTATAATTATGAAAAATTTAAATATTTCACAGCAATATAGTTTACTAATCAAATAATTTCTAAATTATCTCACATTTTTTTATTAAACAGATGATGCTCTTTAGTCTTTATTTCATTTTTAAAGTGGGTTGAATTGAAAACGATAGAGTCCTCGATCAATAAACTTGTGACCCGTAAGTTCGCAATCACTTATTTCAGTAAAGAATATATATTAATGTGGATAAGCACATTAGGATAATGTCAAATCGTAGACTTAAATGAAGAACATGATTGATATGTTGAAAGACCATAAACGGTGGAATTTGATCTCACGGCCATTTCACTCATCACCTCATGATATATTTATTTATTTATTTATTTATTCTTGTTAAACTAAAACAATTTTTCTACTCATTATTTATACACCAATATGTTAGTAAATAAAAAAATAAAAATAAAAATATATATAATGTATAATATATAGATAATGATAAGAATTTTTCTTTAAATTTAATTATTTAATTTAGGGTATAATTAGTGAGGCCGGCCAGCCATGTGCAAAAGGGTGAGGAGTGTCGTCGAGAGGCCATGCAGAAGCATCGAGATTCAAAAGCTCTGCCAAAAACTTGTCGTCCTTTGCTGCCTAACTCCTCCTACGTACACACACTTGGCAATTCTGGATAAGGAGCTAGCTCTCGCTTGGGTGCATTAAAAAACACAAACACCTCTTAATGTTTTTTTTTTTTTTCTTTGTTTTGTATTTTTTAAGCTAAGATTCTCATGTACTGGTCGTATGACTTCAGATGGCAACTTTAACATTAATTAATGGGGGATAAGAGTTAGATCTTAATTAAAATGTTAATTTATTTTTCAGTGGACCAATTTAATAAATAGTCCATCTTGATATTTTGATTACTATATTGTATAATATAAAGTATTTTAAGGTTAATAAGTAGTTTACCAGACGTAGGAATTAAACTATGGGAGATAGTGATCTTATCCACTCTCTCTGGATTCTTATCTTTTGTTATACATCAAAATCTTTTTTTAATACTTGAAAAATATGGGAAAAAATTGCACCATCATGGCCAAACCGACGAAATCAGCTCAAACTTACTTTCACCAAGATAAGTTCAGCAGCCTAACATAATAGGCCAGTAGCCATTATTTACTTTTGCCCTTCACACCTTGATAATTTTTTTTTTCTTTTATTATAAGATATGAAATATGGATAATAAATAATGATGATGTAAAATAGTGTAATGTTTGTTGATCTTTTAGAAATATTGACCGAATTCTAAGGTTTGGACTGTGAGAAATGTAGTTTTATAAAATAGATGTCACGATATTACGATATTTTGGGATTATTTGAATTGAGAGATGAGTTGAGATGGTTTGTGAATTATAGAATAAGATATTTTATGAATATTATTTTTTAATATTATTATTATTTTAAGATTTAAAAAAGTTAAATTGTTTATTATATTTTATGTGAAAATTTAAAAAGATTTTTTTGAGATTTGAAAAAGTTGAGTCAATATTATATTTTGATGTGAAAATTTAGAAAGATTATTTTAGAATTTGAAAAAAAATATTATTATATTTTGTGTGAAAATTTTAAAAAATTATAATAATGAAGATGAGATGAGTTAAGAAAAGTTTTGAAACCAAACGATCCCTTATTATTGTACGAATAAATTTTTATTAAATATTTAATAAATTCTATGCAGCTCATTTCATTTGTTTATCTCTCACATATTCTAAGTTAGTAAAAAATTTAAAAAATTTCAATTTTATTATAAGAGAAATGATATTTCTAGACATAGAATGTTTAAAAGTTGTACACTCATTTTAAAATAATAAAAAAATAAATTTTTTAATAATAAATTTTATTCTTTTTCAGAATAAATATGTAATGTTTACATATTTAAATAAAATAGATATGTAAACATCAATACTTTAATTTCATATTAAAAACTAACAATTAAAAATGATAAATAACTCTAATAAAACATCATAAGCGGCGGTGACAAGGCCACGTGAATGGCGGAATAAGAAGGGCGTAGAAGGTGCCAGGGCATTAGACGTAGAGGGACACGCGGCTCTCACACTCGGCCACGCGAGACTCCTCCGACAAAACATAATAGGCTCGTCGTACGAGAAATAAAATAAAATAAAATCAATTCTGACTAGAGTACGGATTATCTCTCCCACGCGTCCATTTTTTTTAACCCCCGGAATTTGACCGTACACGTGTCCTAATTCCTTTCTTCATCAGAACCCGACACCATTGTCTGTCTGTCTGTCCGTCCCGCCACGACCTCGAGATTTTAACACGTGGCACGTAGCATGTGCATCAGTCCCGATATTCGCGTCACTTTGACGCCTTTGTTTTTTGTCTAATTATTAGTTATTTTATATTTTTTTATGCGGTCAAAAAGTTCACTTTGTGTAAATAATAAATTTTATAATTAATAGTAAAATAATTTTTTTTAAATAAGAAAAAAAATTAATAAAAAAATTTATAAAATTAAAATATTATTATAATATAATTTCTTAAGTATAATATTACATATAGTTATATAGTACATAACAGTTGAGCAATCATTTTGAAAAAAATAAGATGTACTCTTAAAAAAATTAAATTTTTTATGTGTATCTTTTATTTACTCATTTTTTTTTTAAAATAACTATACAGCATTTGCTCATTTCACCATTACAAATATTTTTTTAAGTTGAGATGGATTTAATTTTTTATGTTATGATACTGAATATTAAATATTTAACTAAATTAGTATCTAACAGTCTTATAATTTTTGAATCAACTATTAGGTCTTTAACAATTAGTATCAGAATAGAGATCACATCACAAATTTAAGTCACAAAAAGAGCAACTTATAGGCTAAATTAAAATGCCTTGATATTATGTATGAGTATAATGTTAAATTATTGAATACTAATAAATGAGTGAAGCTGCTAAAAAGTAAATGACTATTATCGGATCAATGTCGATAAAGTGAGCTATCATAAACATCGAATTAGGAAGCATAATGGAATGTAATAATTTTAAGAGTTAAAAACTTAACCAAACTAATATTCAATAGTTTTATAACTTTTGAATCAATAGTTGAGTTTCTAACAGATTGAAATGTATGAAATAGATCAAAATAAATGTAACTGTTTTATAAAAAAAATAATAAATTTTATTAATAAATAGATTGTCATAAATTAAGATGGGTTGAATTGAATTCATCCTCCAAATATAGCTAAATGGCACCCATTATGGATTCTTCAAATTACCTACTGCATTTATTTATTAATAAACATCCTGCAGATTCCTAACTTATTTATTAATACAACTTGTTCATGTGATATTTTGTACATACAAATATTAATTTTTTCTGTCGCTCCCCACCTCCAAAATTAATTAAACCACAACGTGTACGTGTGTGGATAAGGATGGGCAAAGCCATTGCATATCTTTACCGTTAAAGCAAGTCTACGTAGCTGATCAGATTATAAAGAATAGATATGCAAGTACATGCACGGGGCAGTCTAGTAGGGTTTGTAGGTGAGGTTTAAATTTTTCATAACTCAATCGTGTTCTTCAAGGTTATTGCATGAAGTACAGCTTTAAGGTCGAGTCAACGACCCAGATCAAGTTCCTTTCAAAAGGTCGTGCATGTGGATGTATGACACGTATATATATAATTTATATAATGAAACATAGATCTAGTTAGGTTAGTTTGCAGGGTTTTTATTTTACTACTATTGATGCACTCACACATATTATGGTGGAATCAATTATATATGACAACCGCCATTATTATGATCACAATACTCTTCAAACTTAATAGTTTTAAAGAATTTCGTTCCCACACAAAATAAAATAATTGTACATTAAATTGAATTGCTTAAAAATAGGATCATCAATATTCCAAAAAAAAAAAAACTACATTTATAATGAATTTCTCGAATGATTAAGTTACGTTTTTAGATTCAATGATCTCAAATAATTTATGAATAAAAAAATAATAGTAAAAAGATAATAAAAAAATATTTATAAATAATAATAAACTGTTTATAAATAATAATAAAATAAGATATGACTATAATAACAGACTACATTCGTTTACAATTAAGGTTGTACATTTATGTCGGTTCCTTAGGTGTGTTTGGATGTTGAAATAAGTTGAGTTGAATTGAGTTTAGATGATAAAATATTGTTAAATTATTATTTTTTAATATTATTATTATTTTAAGATTTAAAAAAATTAAATTTTTTATTATATTTTATATTAAAATTTTAAAAAATTATAATGATGAGTGAGATGAGATGAATTTGATTTGGAAACCAATAAAGACTCAAAGAGAATACGGATTTCGTATCTATCTCTATCTCGATGGGCATGGGTATGACTATATAATGCGGGTATTAAACTAATATTCGATGGCCGATGCCCATAACTATACTTAACATTTAAAAAGAACTTGATTTATAGTTAAAATGACATCATTTTAAATTTAAAAAAGGCTTTAAAATAATTTAAAAATGAAACGTATGTTTTTTATTCTTCAAACCCGGTTATAATTAATTCTAGTAATCAGATCATATCCGAATTTTTGTAATCGGATAGTCGAATATCGTCCTAAATTATAATTAACTAGGCTTATTATAAGATGCATGATAAACTCAGATGCATCATGTCCAAATATAGTCAGGTATATTCGAATAGAGACGTGGTTGAAAACCATTATTTACAATTAATAATGGATTTCTCCGGGGACTAATTAAAGTAGAGGAGTCCATTATTTATTGCAACACTTCGTACTTATCCTTTTTTTTATAAGATGTCGGAATATTTTTTTTGTAAGATAAATATAAAATAATAAATAATAATTGATGAAATTTTTTTTATTAAAATAATAGAGGCTTAAGGCGGAGGGAGGGAGGTAGCTAGCTAGGGGTTTGAAGTGACAGAAAAAAAAAAAAAAAACATGCAAGTAGCTGGTACGTAATTAATAAATAATTAATACGACGGCCTCTCGATCAGCTCATGCATAGTCTACGTACGCAACTCAATGGCATCATGATTTTGGACAAACACTCTAATTGCATGATATATATAGTTTTGTAATTCACTATCGTTCCTTCAAATTCAACTGGTCACACCATTGTGGCAACCCTTAGGTGATGTTAATCATATTTACGACACGAATTCCCTTATTTAAAAAATTTCGCACGTAAATATATATAATATATATTGTTAAACTCACTATAAATTAATATATAAATATGTTAAGTTCAATGTAAATACATTGTAAGAAGATTGTTTATTTATAATCAGTTATTTTTTTAACTGATTTTTTTTATTAAAATAAATCTATTCTCGTCACAAATAATCAATTCTCATCGAAAACATCTCATCATAAATGTTATTTTATCATAGCATTTTGAACATCTCTTTTAGATGCTAAGAGTATCTCAAATTATCTGTAAATAATAATGAATAATTTATAAATAATAATAAACGGCTTGTAAATAGTAATTAAATAATTTTAAAATATTTATATATTTCCAAATATAGCCTTAATAAAAAGAATGAAAAATAGATTTAATGGTATGCTATTGGGGCGGCTGTCAACATTACATGGATTTAGAAGATCTAGGAGCTGATAGCAACCTGAAAGTGAAAGAAAGTAGTAAGTAGTCGAGAATAGGGAATATGGATTTAAATATGAGTGAAAGCGAGAGATATTTGTGCGGTGGTTCAACGTCTAGGACAATGAAAGCCTAAAACAGATATATATGTATATATATATGTATAGGTGGGTGGGGGTACGCGGCCAAGATCTAAATAAGCTGGGCCGTGGGGGCAAACCACGTAGCAGTATTAAATTAGCTAGGTCTTAAATTCTTGAACAAAGAGCGCGAATATGTCTCATATCATGGGAGGAATTTGATGAATAAATAATTCAGAGCTGAATCCAGAGATATTATATATATATGGACTTTGCTACACAACTTCTACTACACTCTATACTCTATATTTCATATTTTTTTAAATTTTT
Source organism: Cyclocarya paliurus (assembly GCA_029856935.1). Lineage (NCBI taxonomy): Eukaryota > Viridiplantae > Streptophyta > Magnoliopsida > Fagales > Juglandaceae > Cyclocarya > Cyclocarya paliurus. The sequence continues at coordinate 29,095,378 of CM056950.1, read as the reverse complement.
TTTTGAGTTTATTTTTTTTAAACAATTTCAAATTTTCAATTCACTATTTATATAATAAATATTTGATAAAAAAAAATTAAAAAAAATATGATGTGTGGAATATGAGTAAATAGTGGAGATTGTGAAGTTTTTTTGACTGTAATAATTAGGCAACAATCACTATATAAAAAAAATTACTTATTGCCGATTAATTATTTCAAATAAAATAATTATTTTCAATGAAAATGAATCTTTTTTTTTCTTTATTCTTTTTTTTTTGTGGTGAACATCATAATATCGATCTTATCTTATTATAATATGATACCTACCTAGCTATATATAACTCAAACGTACGCCTGTGTCAACCCAAGTTTGAGTTTTACTACTGCTCTCTTATAAAGATATTAGCTAGACTATATAGTTTATTTATTTGAATTATGTTTTATCTTGAATAACAATCCGTTTATTTACCAAACAAGGTCGAAATATTTCAAGAACTATTTATTTGGTCAAAATATATAATTTATATATATAATTTTATTTACAAGACTTTGCCAAATTAATTTTGAGATTTTTTAAAAATATCTTTATATAGTTTATATATATTCATATGAATAAAAAAATGGGACAAATCACATAATTTCCTCTTATATATCCTTTATCATACTCCAAATAATCCCATTGTAAACTTAAATGTTTACGGTAAATAATATAATTTTAAGTTAAATAAGCTTATACGAATCTATACCAAATTTATATGAATTATATCATTTAATAATTAATTAGAGTGTAGCATTAGATAATAGATTATTTGATAATTAACAAAAGTTGATCCACTTGTTGACAGTTTTGTATAAAGAGAAATTCTAAATGAATCCTTATATCATATATCACTGTCTAATTAATATGTGATTTATCATTTTTGTCATTTTATCTTAGTGTTTAAATATGTGTCTGTTTAAATATAATGAAATTTGTTAGATGGATGTGCGTGGTGTAAGACTTGCTTGTAATATTTTTCTTATTTAAAATATGTGCTCTCTTAGGGCCCGTTTGGATATATATTATAATATTTTAGTATATCTATAAATAGTAATTAAATAATTTAAGTTAATATGTTTTATTGGATTTTGAGAAGGAAATGAGAAAAAGTTGAATAAAAATAATATCAAATTAAAAGTTGTTTGAATATTATTTTTTAATATATATATATATTTGAAATTTAAAGAGTAGCATTATTTTTTGTATTTTGTTTGAAAGTTTTGAAAAATTATAATGATTAGATAATGATTAAATGAAAAATTTGAAGATTTGAAATCAAAAGTATTTTGTATTTAAGTAATATTTAGGAAGTAAATATTTAAAAACATCTAAAAATATTTAAGAATATTTGAGAGTAGTTGTGTTGCCAAACTAAGCCTTAAAAGATGTTTAAGAAATGAGATGAAAAAATAGTTAAATGGTTTGTGAATATTAGTTAAATGTTTTGAGTTAAGATTTTTTATTAGATTTTGAGAAATGAGAAAGAAAAAATTTAATAAAAATATTATAAAGTTAAAATATTATTAAAATATACTTTTTAATATTAATTTTATTTTGATATTTAAAAATTTTAAATTATCTTTTATATTTTCTTTGTAAGTTTGAGAAAATTGTAACCATTATGTATTGATAGGGCTTGTTTGGATAGTGAGATGAGATGATTTTAGATTAATTGAATAAAATAATTTTAAAATATAATTTTTTAATATTATTGTTATTTTATAATTAAAAAAATTGAATTATTTATTATATTTTATATATATATGAATTTTAAAAAATTATAATAATAAGATTAAATAAGTTGAGAGTGATTATGTATTTAAATATGTAAATGAAAAAGTTATAAATTAAAAATTAAAAATTTTATATATTTAAATAATATTTTAAAAAATTTATAAAAAATTTTAAAATAAAATGAGATGACACCACCGTTTTAAAGCAATTAAGAAGAGTCACGAGTTCTTAATTATGGGAGTATATCGAGGAGAGATGGGACAAAGTTAGGCACATTTCCTGGGCGTTGTCCCGCTTGTTCCTGTCACCTGCCTTTTGACTTTGTACGTCTCTAGCTCGTGAAGGAAGGGTGGTCGACGTGACATATTTATGAATAAATTATTATGGCTAATATAGACTTAACTCTGAACGATATTATAATCAGAAATGTTATTGTCACCGAAAAATTGTCCCGAATAGGTCTCCAAAATTATTTTATTTTATATTTAATAATTAAAAAAATAATTTTGAGTGATGTAAGAACATTGATAGTATGCATCTTTATATGTAAGATTATCTTTTTTAAAGAATAATTTTATATTTAAAGAATGATTCTCACATTGGTTTATTTATATTTGAATTAAATAATAATAAAATATTATTTTATTATTATTTTTATTTGTTTTATAAAATTATTTTTTATATATATTTTATAATTAGCATCTACTTTATATTATCAACTTAATACAAATTTTATGTATCAAAATTATTTTAATATAAATTTTACAAAGTTAATTTTAATGTGTATGAGTGAAAAAATAATAATAAAATAATATTTTAAGAATGAACAGTGCTTTTTCATATTTGAAGAATGACTGTTTATAGTTATGTAAAAATATAAAGATAAATAAGCCAATACAGACATTTTTAAAGACAGATTCTTCAAATTTTAAGATGAAGATGAAGATAGAGAAGCTACTGCCAGTGCTCTAATGAATATTTTTTTTAAAAAATATTTAAAAGTATAAAAAAATGAAAGAAAATAATAATAATAATATATTTTTTTTGTTGGAATCTTAGTCCTGTTTGGATGTTCAGCTAATGTAGAGATGATGAATTGAGTTTTGTGAAATTTATTTAAAATGAATTTAAATTTATTTAGATATTTATATGAATTTATATACATTTATAAAAAATTAAAATAGATTGTGGGTATCACATATAAATAAGTGTTGAATTAAAAAATATTATAGATTCTCATATGTAAAGAGATTTTGAGTTGAAATAAGTTTAATAATTTAAGAGTTTGATATTTAGATGTTAGATTCAGTTTAAAATTAAACTGAATTGAATTGATTTCAATTTAATCAAATTCCAAACGAGATTTTTAAGTTAGTAAAGGAAATAAAATTTTTCTTTTCATACAACTCGAAATTTCATGTAGTATTTATTCAGATTGTGTGTTGAAATGATCTCAGATAATTTGTATTTATATGTGAATAATAATAAATAGATTGTGAACATATGAAGTAGATTGTGATATATTTTAATTTTTTTATAAAAAATTAAAAATTAAAAAATAATAAATCTTATTAATAATTAATTTAAAATAGATTAAGATGAATTCAACAGATTAACATCCACTAAAGTTAATTATTTCCAGTTCTTTTTCCACTAAAGTTAATTATTTTTATTAGCACAGGAACATCAGGTGACAGGTAGTTGACGTGACGATCTTTGATCTCTGTGTCAATTAACATTATAAATTTAAAGTTCAGCAGTCTTTAACACGAATTAACCTCAATATTAAGGCTTTGAATCTACAACTATTATAATTATATTTTAGTATATGATATGATATTTGAATAGACCAAAAGCAGTGACATAGGCTGGCTACGTGGACGGTGCAGGCAGGAAAAGAAAAATGAACGGGACCAAATGAGTTTAATTGGTTTGCGAAAATCTCTGTTCGTCGCTATTTCTAGTGCCTGTACTACATATTTTAGATTATATATATAAAAAATATTATATATAATATTATTCACGAAAAATATTATAAAAATTCTTAAATTGTATAATTTAATTGTATATTATAATTTTATATAATACGTTAAATTTATTTTATAATAAATATAATTTTATAATTTAGTTTACTACATCAAATCATATTAATTTATAAATTTATTTTAATAAAATCTCTATATAACTATAGTGTATATATATATATATATTAAGATGCGAATTGTTACGTTGATACAAAAATCATATATAGAAAATTTTACAAGCTTAACAAGTGTGATATATATTATAAATTATAAGGAGAATATCAAACTTATTTATAATTTTATATTAAAACAAAAGATATTTTTATAAAATTGATATTTTTAATTAAATTATATAATTAAGTTAGTTAATTATATTTATTATATTATATAAAAAATCATGTTGTAAAATTTTTAATTCAAATTCAAAACGAAAAAAAAACTAAAAAATAGAATAGTAGTATAAAAAGTATAAACAATCATTATCCTACGACGAATCAAATTAAATCAGGCTGATTTATATATATATATATATATATATTATATATATATATATATATATATATATTTTTTTTTAGATATTTATATAAATCAAACATTTTTTTAATTAAATAATATCGTTAAAGAAGGATTTAAGAAAGATTGTGTTAAGGCTTAAAAAAGGAGATAAAAACAGTTTCCAATTATAGAAATTAGGAAGGGCAGTTGAAAAGGCTAATATAGGGTATGAAAGTGACAAAGCAACCGTCTTATCGATGGTGGCAGGCAATTTAAGATGGCCCTCTTCATTACATAAGACATTGCTTCAACTTTCCATCACCTCCATCCACACCTCTGTCTTGGAGGCTTCCTGAATTTGGATAAGAATCAAGAGCTCCTCTTCGCACGTGAAACGCATTCATGCTTTTCAAACTGCGTGCTATCGTATATCCAACCCAAGTTACCCAACACGCGATTTCCATGCCCTCCTATATTTTCAAATAAAAAATTATTCCATCTCCACTTTTTTTTTTTTTTTTTCACGTATTTTATTAATATGATTAGTTGCATATTTCGAAAACAAATCAAAGTATCAATATCAAAATATACATCATATCTTAAAAAATATTCAAAAGTATTATATCATCATTTTGTCACTTTTTTTTTTTTTACCAAATTTTATCATTTAAGATTGACTTTATTTTAGGTAAAATTCTTTCCATTCTTTTTGCCAACCTTTATATAAATATATATATATATATATTTTATGATCATAATATATTTTTTTATTATAGTAGCCTACCCAAGGTGGGGGGCTTAGGCGTGCCGCCTAGTTGCCTACCCCTTCAGCCGGACCTAATAGATTCTAAAGTCAGAGCGAGAATGAAAACATAAATTAAGCCCTAGAAAATTTATTGAGTGTTTAATATTATATATATAAAAAAATCATATAAAAAATAATAAATATTTATTAAAAGATGGTACTAGCATTATAGAGAAAGAGACTTGCAAACACGTGTTGACGTGGCATGTTATTGTTAACATAGTTGCCAACCCATACATATCCATTTAACCACGTGATTTACATAATTGCTCTCGATGCGGGCGGTCCCTTAGTACTAAGCTTGCTATTTGCCCTATTATATAATTAAGGGGTGCCCTCCTAAGTTCCTAACTTCCCCTCCTGCCTTGATGAGGTGGCCTTATGCCACCTTCCTATATTCCCTCTTGAACTTGCCTACTCATTATTCGTATAAGGGGTGGACTGATCGACCCATAATTTAGAACCCTATCCCTAATTCCAAATAAGGTTAGTTATACTTTTGGAGTTGAGAATTTTAGGGGTTGTTTAGAAATCTCATCTTATTTTTTTCAAACATTACTCAAATATAAATTTTTTCATTTCAAATTTTTAATTTTTCAAATTTTTTATCTATTCATTATCTAATTATTATTACTTTCATAAATTTCCAAACAAAATATAAAAAATAATTTAGTTTTTTCAAATCTCAAAATAAAAATTATTATAACAATATTTTAATTTTATACTATTTTTATTCAATTTTTTTCTCTCTCATTTTTTAAAATCCCATAAAATATCATAATTTAAACCAATTCATTACTAGTCAAAAACTATTTCACAGATTGTTGATGTGTGTTTCAGAGCGGTCAGGCCACGACAAATCTCTTGTACCTGTAGAGAGGAAGGAATGGTGGCGGAGGATGGTCATGTCACCTCTGATGACAAAGTTAGGCCCTTCCAAGGAATAGCTTAAAAGATGAGAAGTTGAGAGCAAAGTCCTTTAAAGGGTAGAAGTTGCCGAATCTCTGTTCTTCCTTCCTATTTTATTTCCAACTTCCACTCCTTTGGTCTCGTTCCCCGAGCTTGCCAGGCAGACTGCTTTTAATGGGGCTGCCTCCCTTGTCGACAACTAAATCTTCCCCCAAGATTCCTACCCGCATACCTTGCTGGCACATTTAATGTGGTTATCCTTCTTCTGACGAGATCTGGGCCGGTGCCCCACCTATGCCTATATTGGCCCAACTCTCCCCAACAAGAGTTTGGGCCCGGTTGGGCTCATTTAGACCTTAGGCCTTGAGAGTTCTTAGGTGTAGGCCGGGCCCAAATGCTTCAAGAACGTTCCTCACAATGCTTCGCAATACTTTGAAGGTATCACTAGTCATCGTTTGTTTCCTGGGCAGATATCGAGGCTGTGCGCACCTTGTTTGGGATATCCAACTACATCATCTTGGAGAGATCAGAACCTAGGCAGGGGTAGTAGGCTTGAAGGGATTCACCTAAAGGTTGCCCTATACAGTTTGATGCTCTCCAATGAATTGCGGCTTCCCTTCTGTTGGTCGGTACAAGATGTCATGGATTTCATTGGGCTGGCTTCGACACAGCTTCACCTTAACGCTAGGAGGATATGTCTGCTTATGTGGTCTGGCACAAAGTCTTGGGACGGGGATGAAAAGTATCCAGATCTGACCTCCAAGGAGTTCTTCTATAACCACTAGATCGATTGCCACAAGGGCAACGTATGCAGCTTCAACTCTCTTCCTTGTTCTGTATTGCTTATCTGGAGCCCCAATTCTTTTTCGTGTGAGGGACGGGCTGAGATTTTCCCTCCTTGGAGATGATCCTTGGGGAGTTTTCGTTTGGGCTGTTTGGAGGATTGTCTTCGATGACAAGGACTTCGTGATAAACTTGTTCGCCTGGGAGAGGGCTCATGTTGGGCTAGTCTACACCGGGTTAAGGCACACCAAGAGGAAGTTTAGAGTGACGCTTTGTTAGCTAGGGCCAGCATCGAGAGTCTCGTGGTGATGCCGGACTGGTCGGGGGTCCTGGGTTGCAACTTTGTAGCTTAGGAGTGAGAGAAGGAAAAATGAGTTGCTCTGAGTCAGCACTTGACTTGCTGACTTCTTGTGGTGATCTCGGGAGGCCTGAGATTTCTTCTTCAGCAAGGAGCGGGTGCTAGACGTCTTGCCCCCTTTTCATCGTCTTGACCTAGGCTTCGACCTAGCCGTCGTTGCGGAGGGTTGGTGTAGAGAGGGTGGAGGCACATCTCGACTCGTCCTTGCCAGATAGCGTTCTAAATTTTATGGAGTAAGCAGAGGCTGACTTCGTGGTGACTACGGAGGTGGGCTACTCCCCTTTAGCTTTGAGCTCTTGCCCTTACCCTGCCAAGCGGTTGGGACTCACCCACACCATTATGGGGCATAAACTAGGAACTTGACATGGCATTCTTCACGACCTTCCTGGATCTTATACCCGCGGGCTCTGCTAATGTGGGTGAACCTTTCGACGGTGCCAAGGAAGCTTTGGGGGTGAGACGCCCACTTTCCACTCAACATGGGTCCTGGTTAGAGGGGGCTCATTCGTCCCCACTTGCTTCGGTGCCATATTGGGGGAAAAATCAGCCTTTAGGGGGGTTACCGCTGGAGAGGTGGCCTAACTGATGGTGGCGAGGTTCCAAATCGTGAGGGGTGAGCCGCTGTTGTGAGGTGAGTTGTTGTCATAATGAAGCCCAGGGGCTTAGGGAGAAGCGTGACGTCATCTAGGCCAAGCTATCCTGCCAAGAAGTCGAGTTGACCGGACTGAGGGAGTGTTGCCAAAGTCATCATGAGGTCGTTCCCAGGATTGAATAGTCCTATCGGAGTTTGGAGAAGCATCGTTCCGGGGATATAAGAGAGCAGAAGCTGCTCAAGGGTGCAATTAGGTCACGGGCGGAGGAGCTCAAGTCCCTTAGATTAGAACTGGATTAAATTCAGGATGAAATTCGTGTCCGAGATGCTGGGGTGGCCTCTTTGATGTCTGAGCTCGTCTCTTCACAGGGTGACCTGGCACGGATATCCCCACAATGGCGGCTGCGAGGGCAGTTTACAACCAGACATGGGATGGCTATCGGGAGGGCTTGGAGAGAATATGATACTTCATTCCCGAGAATCCTAGGATTAATCTTCTAGTGCTCGACCTAAGATCTCTAAAGCCCGATGGTACTTCGCTCCATTTCCTCAACTCTAGAGTCGCGACTTGATGTCGAACGGCTTTATTCATCTAAATCCCCATCCCTGATCCCTTATTGGGATTTGAGCATGGGCTTTACGTTTGTTGGAAGTTTATCTTTTCCTTGTAGTCTGATGTCAATGAATGTAAGAAGTAAGTTTTTCCTCGTGTCTCATGTCATTCGTTCTTATTCTATTTCCCCCTCATTCGTCTTTTTCCTTCACCAGTTGGCTTTTGAACCATCCATACCATCAGTCTAGGACTGTACATCCCATCACAGAAGGTCCCTAGAGGGCCAGGCGGGACCTGAAATCGACCGCGCTAGGCGACGTTTGGATGCGTAGGTGCAAAGGCGGAGCATTGCCCTAAAGGACCATGCAGGATCTAAAATCAACCTTGTTGGGTGGTAAGGGGGGACTGGCACACTTATGAGAGGTGTTCCCTCGTCCACTGAGGCATGACCATAGAGCCTTGCTCTAACAAACTAGGCAGGATCTAAAATCAATCATGCTGGGTGGCACTCAAACGCCTTGGCGTGAGCGCGGAGCATCGCCCTAAAGGACTCGGTAGGATCTAAAATCCACTGCACTGGGTAGTGTTCAGATGCCTAGGCGCGAGCATAAAGCATAGCCTTAAAATACCAACTGAGATATGAAATCGAACGCGTCGGGTGGCGAGGAAGGACTGGGATACTTATGAGAGGTGTTCCCTCCTTTGTCCATTGAGATGCGAGCCCGGAGCTTTATCCTGAGGAACTAGGTAGGATTTGAAACCGATCACGTTGGGTGGCAGGGAAGGACTGGGACACTTATGAGAGGTGTTCCCTCCTTTGTCCACCTAGGCATGATCGCGGAGCTTCACCTCGAGGAACTAGGTTGGATTTGAAATTGACCGCAATCGATGGCGTTCAAATGACTATGCACGAGTGCAGAGCATCGCCTTGAAGGACCAGGTGATATTTAAAATCGACTGCGCTAGGTGGCATTTAAACGCCTAGGCGTGAGTGTGGTGCATCGCCCTAAAGGACAAGGCGGGATCTGAAATCGATAGTGCTGTGTGGCGATTAGAGACTCGAACACTTATAAAAGGTGTTACCTCCCTTGTCCGCCGAGGCGCGAACAAGAACTTTGCCCTGAGAAACCTGGCGAGATCTGAAATCTACTGCGTTGGGTGGTGTTCAAACGCCTAGGCATGAGTGCGAAGCATCGTTCTAAAAGTCTAGGTGGGATCTGAAATCGATCGTACTAGATGATGATGGGGGGTTGGGACACTTCTGAGAGGTGTTCCCTCCATTGTTTGCCAAGGCACAAGCATGGAGTATCGCATTGAGGAATCATGTTGGATCTCAAATCGATTGCACTGGTTGGTGCCTGGATGCCCAATGGGCTTCAATGCGAGTGAACCTTGTGATATGTCAACTAAATGCAAGTAACAAAACTCTTTTATTGAAGGGTCAATTTGGGGGGTGTACTCCTCTCTTACATAGTCTTCATACATTATATTTTTTGAGATGTCCCGCATTCCATCGGTGTTGCAGCTCCTTCCCCTTGGTGTCCTTAAGCTAGTATGCTCCGGGTCTCCTGCAGGTTGTGACTACGTATGGCCATTCCCACTTTGGGCCGAGCTTTTCCTCTTCTTGGGTTGTCACCTCAGTTTCCATCAGTACCAAATCTCTTTTTGCGAATGACCAGGGTTGACCTTCGGTTATAGTACCACTCTACTATTCTCTTGTCTGTTGCCATCTTGATGTCAGCTTGATCTCTTATTTCTTCTACCAAGTCCAGGTTTGTGCGCAATCCTTCTTCATTTACTCATTCTTCGAAGTGCTGAACCTGGAAGGTTGACATGCCTACCTCTATTGGGATGATTGCCTCACTTCCGTACACTAATGCGAATGGGGTCTGCTGGTGTGGATTTTTACCCTGAGTAGCTCTTCTACCTAAGCCCCCTTATTGGTTGTTAATTTTTCTTTAGGATTCCGACTAGGGTTTTGTTGGTCGCCTTTACTTGCTTGTTAGCCAAGGGGAGCCCAGGCTAAATATTCCCGACCTTTATGCTAGCTCTTTGCACCAATTCTTGTAGCGGTCAGAGTTGAACTGGTTCTCGTTGTTAGCGATGATGATCCATGGTATGTCGTATTGGCATATCACAACTTTCCATAGGAATCGAGTCACACTAGTGGCGGTTATCGTTGCAAAGGATTCTATTTCCACCCATTTTAAGATGTAGTCTATTGCCACCAAGATGAGTCTTGCACAACTTTTTCCCCACGATATCAGTCCCACGATGTCCAATCCCCACTGCACAAACGACCAGGGGGAGTTTATGGATGTCATTTCTTCAAGTGGGAAATGCAGGATCGGCGCGTGCACCTGACATCTCTCACACTTTAGCATGAATTTGTCTATGTCCTTAAGGGGTCGGGGACAATAAAAACCCATTCTCAATGCTTGTCCCGCAAAGGTCTTCTAGCTCGAATGGTTCCCATAGACCATTTTGTGTAACTCCATCATGACATACAGGGCTTCCTTTGAGGACACACACCTGTGAAGGGATAGGGAAGCCTCGTTTGTATATCTTTCCATCCACCAAAGTGAATTGGGCTGCCCTGTTCTTCACCCACCTCGCCTCCTCCTTCGGAGTCGGTAGCTTTCTGGTGACCAAGAAGCGACTTCTATCACACGCCCACTCTAGCACAACATCTCCCATTTATGCTACCACGATCCCCACAATCGAGACTTCCACTACTCTGGTGAATGCGTCCCACAGTAATTTGGGATCATCCATTCTTAAGACGGCTTGGGCTAGTCAATTTGCCCTCCAATTGTCTTTTTAAGGGATCCAATCGTTGTCGAAGCTCCAAAATTGGTCGCGCTCCTCCCATACTCGTTGTAGGTAGGGTTGGATATTTTCACTCTTCAAGACTGCCTAGGCTAGTCTGCCCTCCAGGAGTCTGACGATCGTGATCTTGCTAGCAAAGCTTCAAATTCCGGTTTGTTGTTGGTGGTCTTGAATCTGAGTCGAATCGAGTGGTAGGTTTCCTTGCCCTTGTCAGGTATTGTATACACCCCCACTCCCCCGCCTTTTTCAACATGTTGATTCGTCGATGTAGATATGCCACTAGCCGCCCCTCCCACCCACTAGCCGCCCCTCGGTGGGAGGGGCGTCTCCTGGATAGGTCCTATTATCTCGAAGATAAAATCTGTCAAGGCCTACCCCTTGATCACCATTCGGGACACATAGTTGATATCTAACTCGCTTAACGAGATCAAACAATTCACTAGGCACCAGACAAGTCCAAGCACTTCAGGACCTTTTTAAATGGTACTTCTGTCAGGACTTTGATTGGGTATGCTTAGCAGTATGGTCTGAGTCGGTGTGCGACTGCTAGGAATGCAAATGCCAGTGCCAGTAGTATGATATGCAGGTATCTCGGTTCCATTCTTCTTAACGTGTGATTAATGTAATAGACATGCCTTGGCACTTTGCCCTCATCCTAGGCCAACGCCGCCGAGAACTTGATGATCGTTATCAATAGGTAGATATACACTTTCTTCATTGGCAGCATTTGGCTTAGCAAGGGTGGGTTGGTGAGGTATTCCTTGAGTAGGGTGAACACCTTCTCACAGTTTTCGTTCCATTCATGGACCTTTCATAACACTTGGAAGAATGGTGCGCATTTATTTGTTGACTGGGAGATGAATCGATTGAGTGCCATGATTCTACCCATTAGCCTCTATACCTCGTTGTCAGTGCGAAGGGACTTGATATTGATCACAACCAGAATCTTTTCTGGGTTAGCCTCAATGCCTCTTTCTGAGACCATGAATACTAGGAACTTTCCCAATCCCACTCCAAAAGCGTATTTAAAAGGGTTGAGTTTCATTTTGTATTTTTGGAGGACCGTGAAGGCCTCCCTCAAGTCCCTGACATGTCCCTCCAAATTCTTGATTTAACTAATAGGTCGTCAACATATACTTCCAAATTGCGGCCGATCTATTGTTTAAAAATCCAATTCACTAGTCTCTGGTAGGTGGCCATGGAGTTTTTAAGGCCGAAGGGCATCACTCAGTAGTAGTAGTAACCTTGGTTGTGATGAAGGCGGTCTTCTCCTCGACATCCCGGCTCATCTGGATCTAATTGTGTTCGGAGTAGGCATCCATGAAGTTCAGCATCTTGTTCCGAGCTATTGAGTCGACAATTAGGTCGATGCACGGTAAGGGGAAGCTGTTCCTCGGGTACGCCTTGTTCCGGTTGGTGAAATCTATGCACATCCTCCATTTTCCGTTTGACTTTTGCACTAGGACCAGGTTGGAAAGCCATTCCGAGTAGTGGGCTTCCTGGATGAAGCCCGTGGCTAGCAGTTGGTCGACCTACTATCCTATTGCCGCGTATTTCTCCGCGCTGAAGCTATGTCTCTTTTGCTGTACCTTCCTCGCGTTGGGGCTCACACTCAGGTTATACCTCATTATGTTTCTCTCGATCCTGGGCCTATCCACATGATGCCAAGCAAACATGTCTTGGTGCTTGATGAGGAGTTGAATTAATTGGGATCTCGTTTCGTTATCCATCCTCGTCCTTATTCTCACTCGCCTATCCGGGTGGGAGACATTCAAGGACACCAGTTCGAGGAGCTCGTTAGTCTCCCCTTGCTTTAGGTTTTGTTCGTCTCGAATCTCTGCTTCCTGTTGATAAGTTCTAAGGGCGGGAGTAGATCTGCCAGTGTAGTGCAGGTCCGTTCTATCGCGCATTCTCCCTTCCTAGCTTGCTCAAGCCTCTTTTCTCTTAGGGGCGGCTTCGTCAGTTACGATCGTGGCTTTTAATCGTGTGGTTGTGGTCGACGCACAAAAGGTATGCTAACCTTGTTCGACTGAAATAAATTTCGATCCCACAAACGACGCCAACTATTGATGCGTGTTTTGTAGTAGCCGAGCCATAACGAATCTCCTACACCTGTGGAGAGGAAGGAAGGGTGGTGGGGGTGGCTGTGTCACATCCGATACCAAAGTTAGCACCCTCCAGGGAATAACCTAAAAAATGAGAAGTTGAGAGCGAAGTCCTTAAAAGGGTAGAAGTTACGGAATCTTTGTTCTTTCTTCCTCTTTTGTTTCCAACTTTCCCTCCTCGAGTCTCTTTCCCCCAGTCTACCAGGCAGTTGCATTTAATGGGGCTGCCCCCTTGTCGAGAACTGAATCTTCAATTGGGATTCCCGCTCGCATACCTTGCTGACACATTTAATGCGGTTATCCTTCTTATGACATGATCGTGGCTAGGGCCCTGCTTGTGCCTGTATTGGCCCAATTCTCGTCTGCAATAGACCAGGCTAGGTTGGGCTCACTTAGACCTCGAGCCTTGAGAGTCCTCAAGTGCGGGCCAAGCCCTTGGAGAAAAATACCCCTTCCACTATTATTAGTAGATTTTTCATTTCATATCATTTTCCAAACATCCCGATTCTAAATCCAACACAGAAAAGATAAAGAAAACCCAACATTATACAAGATCAGGTTCGAGAATCAATGCGAGGAATACTTAACAACCAACCAACAACTTTATGGAGACAAACACAAACACAATGAGAGACGAGATGGGTTATCGACATATTCTAATGAAATCGGTCTTGGAATGTTTGCAACCGTTTCGTTTCACAGTTCGACAAATCATTCAACTTGAATGTTTTGTGTTGGGTTTCGTTATTTCAACATTAGATTTTATTAATGTTTCCACATCTCAACAGTAAACATCCTTAGCATTTGCCCACGCACATTCGATAGAAAGTGACAGCAGAAAAAGTGGGGTTCGGTTCTTGTCAATGGAGCTGCCATTCATGATTGTCAATAATGATATGGGAGAGAATGTTTGGTTATATATGGCAAAATACTAAGAAAAGGAGAGCGAAAGAATGAATCACGTTACTCGCAACAAAAAATCTTACTATGCCTTCGAAAAAATCTTCTTGCTTTTTAGGTAAGAATAATGCTAGATAGGAATTTAGTGTGTAATTAGTCTAGTATATTTTTTTAAAAAAACAATAAACTCCATCAAGAAAATGTGATTAATAATTTTTTCATGGTGTTATTCATTTAAAAAAAAAAAATCATACGGGATTTGTACGCCCTAAATTAGCACAAATTATCTTCCTCGAAAGTGATCACACAAGGACATTTAAGTTATAGATAAATAATATTTGTCATCTTAGATTTGTTTTCTTTTATTTTTAATTATATATGTTAATAAGACGCATTTTAAATAGTTTTATTTGTCAACACATTAAATATAAATATATTTAAAGATATATCGTAACAACGAAAGCTCTGTGATTAGAGCTGATAAAATTATGATAAAAAGTACTATATAATTGCTGTAAGGTTATGTTGGATTTTTCTAGATTGAACCCAAGAGATTATTGCAACTAAATTGACTGCATTCCACCGATTCTTTGGCATCCACATTAATATTGTTTTACCCCCCCCCCCCCCCCCCCCCCTTTTTTTTTTTTTTTTTTTATAAATAAAAGATTGATGAGTAGGTAACATATTTGATTTTGTTTTGATGTGAATGATGGTTGCCTCGCACCAAAAAGGATTGATGATAGTTATATTGTCTACTTCTTTATGACTTGGTCTTTAGTGGCAAGTGGATAAGGATGAAGCAATCATGAAAGCGTAGACCGTACATTTTATCTTGCAATTAATTTCTTTTTTACATTCTCGCGGCATTTAAGTTTATGAGATTACAGAATTAGTAAATATTATTATAATTTGGAGATATATTGGATGTTTGGGATATAAAATGAAAAGGAAAATGTTAAGTGAACCGAGTTTGATCGAGTGGTAGGTTGTTTTCTCGGTCTGATCTGTAGGAGAGTTCAATCTATTGAAAGTTTATTGTCAAAAATAAAAGAAAGAAATAAGATAAGGAAGGAATAGAGTCGAAAGAGGTTAATTGGCGTACATAAAAGTGAAAGTGACAAAAAATAAGATAGATTTTGCTACTTTTTTGGAGAGCTCTATAAAAGGAGATCTCCATATTTCTACATGGATATATAGCATCTCCTTCAATCTCTTTCTTAATCTTATTTTTTCTATTGTATTGAGAGTTATCAGGCCATTAGAAATTATACAGTCATTAAAAGATAATGCTAGGGTGACTATTAAATATGCACACTAGTATAAATGAGTTTTTTTAGTTTAATTTTTATTTAATCATTTTTTAAACATCCTTAACCATTAAGAAAATAAAATTAAAAAAAAAATAAATTCACTAGTAGTCACTTCTTTAACTATTAAGAAAAAAAATGAGTGGACATATTTTGGTGGTCATATTTGGTTGTCATACTATTATTCTCTATTACTAAAACATAATGAATTTTAGCCCCAAATAATGTGTCTACTTTTTTTTTTTTTTGATGAAAATAGATTTTATTTTATTAATGAATCCCGAAGTTACATCTATGATTTATCAATACAGGAAAAACTCAGATTACAAGTCAATCTACGCATCTGTTCTGTAGCACCCTCGTACATAAATTTCTTTATAATGAACTTTGTTTTAACTTCTATAAACTCTCTCTAAACAAACCAAGTTTGTCTGAGAGAATCGTACTCTGTAAAACAGAGCTAAATGACTTCTCTCCAAAAGAAGAGAAGTGCTATCACCTTCCATTCTCCCTATGAGTAGGAGTCCTATCACACTGTCTCCTCCTAAAGGAAGAACGAGACTCAACTGCTATGGACACCAAAAGGGTCCAATAGCCTATTTCTATTTATCAATCCTGAAAACAAAACATCCAAATTGTAATTACATAAAGTCCGGAAACAACTAAACCAAACAAAACAACACTGCAAACAATCACTAAAAACCAACAGAATCGGCAAATCAGAGCAAAACAGGATCGGTGGTGGTGCGTGAAAGTCACGCGCCACTCTGGGAAGAAGCCATACGGTCGATCGAGACAGTGCCGGTGTACTGGGCCCTAAGCTGCCGCACATGGCTCCGATGCGGTGGCTCGCGTATGCCACGCGTTCTCTGTAGTCCGCGAGTGGAGGCGACGCACCGCTCCCAATGGCGCCCAAAGCAAGAGGCTGCAAGATCGGTGGGCGAGGGTTCTCCCGGTGGTATGCGTGTAGGAAAAATTCCACCAAAGAAGCTCGGATCGACTACCTCCTCTTTATTTGGCCGAATCCTGAAAAACAACAAAAACAAAAACAAAAACCGTCGAAGACGATGGTAGAGAGGGAGGAGAGGAGAAGGGGATGAGGAAGCTGAAGCTTCCCCTCCCCCTGCTATGATCGGACGGGTTTTCTTAGAAAGAGAAGGTCTGGATGATTGGGTTTTCTTAGAGAGAGGGTTATGTGTCTACTTAGACTTTCATGTTGAATCACATAAATTTAAATCTTTTTATTTATATTTTATATGTTTTATTTATTAATTATTTTATAGATGAACATCTATGCACCATATCAACGCCAAACAATAATCTCGAGCCATTCCATCGTATTACTAGACTCTGAAGACGCCAAACTAGTCATATTAATTAGTTGTTTTTATATATTTAAGATAGTAGATCTCAACTTATTATATAATAAATAAAGTATTTTAAAAAGTGTGATATTGTCAACACCTTGATCTCTAAATATAGTACCGAGTACTTTTATATTTTCTCTCATCACTCTTCCTTACTTTTATGTTGATGATAAGAAACCTCATAAATTCTGTTTTAGTAAAGAACAAGATCGATCGATAACTCTTTGGGTTATCGAGAATAATAATGTATAGGCTTTTAATTAACTTCTTTCGAATGTTAATAACATTTATGAATATACATAATATTCATAAATTGAGGAACTAATTAAAAGATACATAATATAAAATAAAAAATTTAGAAAAGTAGTAATTTTATAAGATATATATTTTATTTAATGACATATATTATTTAATTTTCATTCAAATAATAAAAAAAGATGTTAAATGAGAAATAATAAAAATATGATTTTCCTAATTAGTAATTTATGTATATATTATGCAGTAAATGCAATATGAATGATTGAAGAAATTACCAAATAAAAAGTCATTTTTTGATCTTATTTTGCAAAATGATCCCATGCAAATACCTTTCAGTAGTTAACAAAACGATAAACAATCACATTAAACATTATCCACTAATATTATTTTATTTTTTTTCTTCAGCTTTATCACTATATATATCACTTCACGCGTACTGTTCAAAGCCTTTGGATGGGGATCATGTACAGGAATTGGGACCCGGATGCAACCCACAGGTTGACAAGACAATCAGACAAAGATAAGGTTGTCAACTTCTTATATATGCAACTTGTTACATAGATTTAATAATAATAATAAAAAATTTAATTTCATGTATTAGGTTAATGTTGAATAAAGAAATGCATCATGTGAAGCATATAATGTTCTGCTTTGTGCTTGAATCTTTTAAAGTTGCCTTCTTTTTCAAAGATTGGCCCCGTAAAGTAGAAGATAAGATCTTACCTAAACACGAACTCTTTGTCTGCCTATTTGCTGAAAAAACAAATATTCACTTTTTGCTTCAGATGTGTTTGGTTATAGAGATTAGTTAAGCACTGATCCCATCTAACCACAAACCAGGTTCAAATAATTATTGAATTATAGTGGTTTTTTTTAAGGATATATGGAGAAAGGGAAATAATAATTGGGTTAAGAAAATATTTTACGATTTATTCCTGATTTAGTAAAATATTCTCAGTTTGGTACGTACGTACGGACGGATATAGTAGTAATAGTTATATCAACACTGCATCAATTCCTTTCTTTATATATACTCCAACCCAAACATCCCTTCCTCTCTTTTTTTTTTTTTTTTTTAAGCTTTGATTTTTGCTCTCCGCTTTTCCTTCCTATGCTACGTGGAAACTAAGGTCTCGTTTAGTTATGTAGTTCACACGAAATGATATAAAATAAGATATTTTATTAAAAATTAAATAAAATATTATTATAATATAATTTTTTAATATAAAATTTAAACTTAAAAAAAGTTAAATTATTTATTATATTTTTTGTATAATTTTAAAAAAAATTATAATGATTTATGTGATGAAAAGAGATAATTTTATTTTGTATAACCAAACCAGTCCTAAATATCTTGCAAAAGAAAGATAGAATCTATAATATTGATGATTGCTTGTGAGAAATTTTTAAACAACATTAATTTCTTAATAAATACCATATAATATACTTAAATGTATATATTTATTTGCTCAAATAAAAACTCGAGAAGAGCTCGAACAAAGTTTAGGACCCGGGGAATAATTAAAGCTGCTTTAAATCTAAATCCTGCAATAAAATAGCCAGCTTTCTGATTTCTTGTAACTATTGGCTAAACTTGAGGGCTGGGCTGATTATGCTGTCCTAGTACCCGCCAAAAGAAATATGCTCAGAAACAATGGGCTTAGCAAGCATCAATGTTATGCTGCTGCTTTATTTGTGTGTTATCCCGAAATCATTTTGAGATCGATGCAATTAAAATGATGATTTAAATAATGAGATGAAATAATTTTAGATGAATTGAATAAAATGATTTAAAATATTAATTTTTAATATTATTATTATTTTGAGATTTAAAAAAGTTGAATTTTTTTTTTTGAAAATAAACGAATCTCATTCCTTCGTTAAAGAGGACATACAAAGTTGACTTAAAAATAAGTTAATTACAAACGTTAATAACACCTCAGTACACATCTGTGACTGGCTGGTCTAGTCCAAATGGCCAATCTTCAAAGACCTAAGTCTAAGAGATAGCACACTTCTGTTCACGACAGAGGTAACAGTAACCGACCCACCAAACTCCATACCCTACTAATCGGAGCATGGAGGAGGAGCGACCCACATCTGTGGGGAGATACTCCATTCGGACCCAGTCTGAATGGCAATACATATATAGTATATAATACTAAGAAAAGACAATGCATAAAATAAAATACATAGTGAAACACTGTAAATCAGAAAATCAGTGCACAAAAAGGCTGATGAAGAGAAAACCGATGGTCGAGCTTAGAAGATCTAGAGACGCCGAACCAGGAACGGCCGCGAGTAGCATCGGCAGAGGATTCCTTGGTGGCGCATGTGGTTTACGAGTAGGCGAACTCCGAAACTTTCGACCCGCACGTACGGGCTACGCGCCGCTCCGGTGGAGGCCGCATTTGGAGGTTTTGCAGATCGGTGGCAAGGCAAGCTCCTGGTGGGGCGCGTGTAGGCTTTTAGGAGCAGGAAGATCTACGGCGGTTCTCCCTTTGATTGGGCTGAAAAAAAACACAAAAACTAAAAACAATCCTAAACATAGACTAAGAGGAGAAAGGAAATGGGGTGAGGGGGAAGGAGCCTAAGCTCCCACCCCCTCTGGCCAGTTTTGATGTTGGGAAGCGAGAGAGTTTCTTGAGAGAGGTTCTAGGTGAGAGAGGATTTTCCAATCACGAAGCTGAAAAAAAGTTGAATTGTTTATTATATTTTATATGAGAATTTGAGAAAGTTGTAATAATGAGATGAGATGAGATGAGATGAGAATATTTTTGTATTCAAACGGAGCTAATTAATGCTTGATCTAGGACACATATATACTATCCATGCCCAAGGGAATTAGGGATTTATATATATATATATATATTATGTAGTATGTTGATAAGTGTTATTTTTATGTGATTTTTATCACTATTTTATTTATGAAAATTGTCATTTTTCCTTCAATACTATTGATTTGATTTTATTTCTACATATATATATTTTTTGGATTTATTTTAGTGCAAAATGAGAGTATTTTGATACAAAAGAAGAGACTACAGATCCAGACCGATGAGAGGTAGTGAGATCTGAAGAGAGCCGATTAGATTTGGGTGAGAAATCTTGACCCGTAGGTAGCAAAGAGATTTTTCTCGCCCAAAGGCGAGAAGACTTACCTCTCGGTAGACCAGAATACGCGAAAATTTGGCGACAAAGCTCTAGGCGGTTAGATTAGGCGACTAATCTAAATGACCAATTTAAAAGACCAATCTAAACAATATCATGAGTAACAACTAGAAAAGGCGAGATGAGTCTTACATCTCAGTCGGGAGTCTTTCCACTCAGTAGGCGAGGAGAGGGCCGTTCAATTATGACCTCTACGTCCGTTCATTTGTGACCTCCATGCTAGTTATATTCAGTGCCCACGACATTTACTTAGTAGGATAATTCTTCCCAAATGGAATCAATTTGTCGTTGACCACCAAATCTAAATTCCGCAATCAATCTGTTGGAGACCAAATCCTTATGAGCTCTATAATTCAAGCCGCATATCACTGAATCTTCCATTTTTGATAATTATGTTATTCTTGGGATAATTCCTTTTATGTCAACATTTATTTTTAGAAACTATTTTCCAGATCAGTAGGCGAGATTGTAGTTACAGTTATCTTGTTTCCAGATTTGAATTTTGACATCTATTTATTCCCGTATTGAGGGATGAATGGGAAGAGTTTTGAATTGGAATTGAGAGTTTTTATGTTTTTGAGTCTGAGTTTAGAATTCCAGAATTTATTTTTGAAGTGTTCTTTCGTGAAGGTGGAACTAGAGGGCAAATGCGAGAGCCGTATGCTTCATCAACCGATTTCAACGAAGAACACCAGTTTTATTATTTTTATTTCCATTATGAAGTAATTATATTTTTTAGAACTTTGATGTAGTTTAGCATTGAACGCACAATTTATATTTCAAGTTATTTTATTTTCAATATTTTCATGATTGAGTGTTTATTTTTTATTCTTAATGCTTGCAATTTTCTAACTAACTATTGTTCGCTTTATTGAATCACAATGAGATCGAGAGGTGATTTGTGATTAAAACTCTAGGATTAAACATCAGTAGTTTAGTGAAAGCAGAGATGCTTTACCATGACTAATGTGATTTTCCAGAAAAATCTAAAGAAGTTAATGAGTTTCCAATTAGTTAAATTCACATAGAAATATGGAATTATTAGTTAGAGATATTTTTGATATTGTTCGAGAGAAAATATTGAATAGTTGAGGAATTTTTATCATCAACTTGGGATAATTAGGATTTTATAACAAGGAAGAATAAATTATGTGGAATTTGTTAGGTGAAGTGAAATCCTCTATATCTATTCTTATTATTTTTAAAATATTAATTTTAATGTTCTTTTCTTCAAGTTGATTTAGATAAACCGTTTTTCAAATTTCGATTTTGCAAATAGTAATTAATTTAGTCAATTTCAATACTCAATTGAATAATTATTCCATGTGGATTCGATAATTATTTTCTTTAAAATACTTTACTACTATTTATGATTTTATGCACTTACAGATATATTTTTATTCGAATATCTGTTAACTGCTTGAATGATTTATATATACTGCATTTTTGCACACAACGTTGGGCTGGGGAAGCCCCTTGCGTTTCATTTTGTTGTATGGGCATGAGAGGAGTTTGTCTAATTAATTTATAAGAGAATTGCAAACATGATATCAACCGCATCCAAGTCCTTCTTAGTTGGAATATTATCTATTTGCCTAAATATCCCATCCAAATTCCCCTGACCAAAGCAGTATTTTGTATTCATTTGCCAAAATAGAGATATTATCAAAGCAAGGTTGCCCACTATGTCACATTTTAGTGTTTTGCTGTAAGAGTGTTATTTAAACTTTATGTCCTACACACCCATATCCTGATAAGTTTAGAATAGTTCAATACTTATCACTTTATTGATGAGTAACAATGGGATGAAATTAATATTCAACTGCATCCAAGTCCTTCTAATCATAGTGGGACACAAAGTCTCTAGATTTCTTACTGACCAGAAATTTATAAATAGTGCTGAGGGGTTAAGGGTTCTTACCTACAATATCATTGTGCCTTTAGGCATTGGGAGACACTTGTAAGGCTAAGTTGCTAGCTAGGATGGTCATTCTCTCATAGTCAGGTCAGATTCTTCATCGAACTGTGATGGAAAAAAGGTACGTCTTTTAACTGTTATTATTTTATTATTGTGGATCATAGAAAATCGAAAATCTGATTATTAATGTTCATATTAGAATATTTAACATGTGATATCAGAGCATCAGGTTACAGATATTTTATGATCTCGATAAAATATACAATAAATAAATGACTATTTGATTTTATATGTGCCTTTGTGTGTCTCTATTGATTTTTATCATGTTGTGGTTGACTGAAAACACTATGTCCTTTCGGTCTGACAAATGAATTTACGATGGTATTTTTTAAGTAACTATTATGTGTTCTCATATGAAGAGTTACGCAGTAATATTCATGTATGTGTTTTGGTTTTGAGTTTTTCTTATTTTCTCCCTTTGTTATATTTTGTCTATGCTGGGTAAAGGGAGTTGAGGATAGGGGCTGCCATGTAGGTCGGTTGTGCCGGTAACTTGACACGTACGACAGCATAAAGGGGGTGGCGTAAATGGTTGTGAAGCTCCGAATGGGTGCTACTCGATTGTGAACCTCGATTTTGTTGGTACAAAACCCAAAGAGGTGTTTGGCGTTGGGAGGCGACTGAGAACTTCCTCCGCGACGCCTCTGTGATGACGGTGTAGAGGGCTTTAAAGCCCAATGGCTGTGGCGGTGATGTTGATAAAAAAAGAGAGGAAACAGTGAATGGAGATGGACATCGGTGGCAGGGGATGCCATGCCGTCTTCTCCTCGCTAGCGAAGTCCATGGTTGTGCCAAACCAAATGAAGAAAGTTCGGTGCGGCAATGCTAAGTGCTAGAGGGAAGAAGAAAGAAGAAACCTAGGGTTTCTTCAAACACGTAAAGGGCTTGGGCCGTGGGCTTTGGTCCAGTCCAAAAGAAAAGGAACAGCGGGCAAGCATAATGTGGCCCAGCTTGAAAGAAAAAGAAGAGATAGGCCTGTACAATAGGTTTGACCTAGGGTCACTGTTGACTAGACCCACAGCAAGGGGTGTAAGTTTGGACCGAAAAATTGAAAAATCGGTCCGAATCGGACCGGACTGTACCGGTTGGGCCGGTTTTTCAGTTCGGAATCGGTTCTTTATTTGCACAAACCGGTTGAATTCGGTCCGATTCCGGTTTCATAGTTTTTGGGATCGGACCAAATTGGACCGGACCGGTTGAAGAAAAAAATAAAAAAAATAAAATTATATATATAAGTTTTATACAAAAATAATATTATAAAAAATATTTTTTATATATAAGTTTTATATATAATATATAAAAGGAAAGAAAATCACTCAAATATTATTACTAAATTTTGATAAATACATAGGACATTAGTAGTTATACTAATATAAAGTATAGTTATACTAAATCACTATAACTAATATTAATATATAACTAACACTAATAGTTTATTATAAACTATAGTTTTAGTTATACTGAAATAGTAATACTAATATATAACTAATAGTAATATATAACTAATACTAATATAGTACTTAGCTTTAGTAAAGCATATTTTTTTAGTAAAGTAGATTTTTTTAATAAAAGTATAAAACAGATTTTTTTAAAGCATTTTTTTTTATAAACAGATTTTTAATGACAAATTGTTAAACTTACATTTAAAAAAAATCGAAAAATCGGACTGGACCGGACCGAAAACCGGTAAAATCGGAAGTACCGGTTTAGAAGGATAACCGGTGCGTAATCGGTTTTGAAAAATGCAAAACTGGTACATACCGGTTCGGTCCTAAATTTTGTCCAAAACCGGACCGGACCGGACCGATTACACCCCTACCCATAGCCTCACCAATGAATCGGGTTTCAGCCCAAGTTACTGGACCAGTCCAGACCAGAATCAGACTGGTCAGATGATAATATAATATAATAATATCATTTTTATATTATTTATTAATTTAAAAAAAATCTAAAATTTTACTTTTTCTTTTATGTGCATGTTTTTATTGTTAAATACAATTATGAATTATTTAATATTTATTTTGGATCTTATTTAAATTATTGTTATTATGCTATATATAATTTGTTATCCAATATGGGGCAAATAATTTACACTAAAATTAAGGAAAAGATTGGGTTCCCAAAGGTTCAAGATTTTCTTAAATTTTGGTGAAAAGTCATTAAACTCCATAGTAAGGTGGATATGATGTAGTGAACAAATTTGTATATCAAGATCTACTCCCAAATGAGGGTTTTGATGACACTACTAGTTTATCCATTAAATTAAGGTTGGAATAAACAATTTGTGTGTCAAGATCTACTCCTAAAGGAGGGTCTTGATGATACTACTAGTTCATCCATCAAAATAAGGTTGGACGGAACAAATTGTATGCCAGAGTTTATTCTCAAAAGAGAATTTTGATGGTACAACTAGTTCATCCACAGAATTTAATACTGGTGAGAACACTTTGTGCATCAAGATCTACTCCCAAAGGAGGGTCTTGATGACACTACAAGTTTATCCATAATTGTTTAAGATTATTATTTATAAGTGTCTAACTCAAAGCATTATGTGACAAAACGTTTCTTGTAGTAAGCGTACCAACATCATTACATTCATAGACTTCTTTTGTTCTTGTTTTGAATGGGTTTAATTTTTTTGAATGGGTTGAGCAAGTCAGATTTACCTTAGGAGTCCTTAACTTGGACTCATCCCCTACGAGTCCAAAACCAGCACCCATCACTGAGATAGGAACTAGGATGAGATAGAATCATTTAAAAGTGGGAGATATCAAACAGGCTGAGTCTAATGTTCATGAGAATGATCATAGTAAAAAATATAAAAAATTCACTCCCTAGTACTGAGGATGCCAAAATATTTTTGTAAAATGCTAAGGAGAGGTTTCGGTCCACAGATAAATCTTAAGTAGGAACACTCAGGTCTAGACTTACCTGTATGAAATATGATGGAGTTAAAAGACTGCAAGTGCATATCCTTGAAATGAAAAATATTGTTGCCATATTACAAACCCTGGGAATGAAAGTAGAGGAGTCATTTATTGTATAGTTTATTCTAAACTCATTGCCACCTCAGTACGGTCCATTCCAGATGCACTATATTTCTATTAAAGATAAATGGAATGTGAATGAGTTGGCAAGTATGATAGTTCAGGAGGAAGCAAGACTGAAACAACAAGACATTAATCTGGTAATTTTGTGACTAAAAAAGCTGTAAAGAAAAAGGTCCATTATGGCAAAATGAAACGAATTGGATTACCGAAAGAAAATGAGCTTGCGAAAGTCAATCAAGTTTAACATAATAGTAGCAAATGCTACTTTTGTGGAAACATGAACACGAGAAAGCTGAGTCTCTGAAACCTAAGGCTTGGTTTGGAAAGAAGGGTAAACCTTTTACCTTTGTATTGTTTGAATCAAACCTCATAAATGTTCCTACTAACTCTTTTGTGGCTAGATTCGGGTGCTAATGTTTCTCCATCTCTAATTCGATGAACATTAGCACCTGAATCAAGCCACAAAGAGTTAGTAGAAACATTTATAAAGTTTGATTCAAAACATACAAAGGTAAATGGCTTACACTTCTTTTCAAACAAAGTCTTATGTTTCGGACACTTAAATTTCATGTGTCCATGTTTCTCACAAAAGTAGCATTTGCTATTGTTATGTTGAACTTGATTGACTTTCGTAGGCTCTTTTCTTTTCTGTGGCCTAGTTTGTTTCATTTTTCCATAATGGTGCTTTTTCTTTGCATCTTCTTTAGTCTCAAAATTAGTAGAGTAATGTGATTGTTGTTTCAATCTTGCTTCCTCTTGAACTATATACTTGCCAACTCATTCACATTCCATTGATCTTTAATAGAACTATAGTGCATCTGGAATGGACCGTACTGAGGTGGCAATGAGTTCAGAATAAACTGTACAATAAAAGTTTCATTCCCAGGGTTTGTAATCTGGTAACAATATTTTTCATTTCAAGAATATACTCTTGCATTCCTTTAGCTCCATCATATTTCATAGTGATAAATCTAGCCATCAATGTTCTTTCTAAAGATTTATCTATGAACCGAAACCTTTCGTTAGCATTTTGCAAAAATATTTGGGCATCCTCAGTACTAGGGATTGAATTTTTTATATTTTTGGCTATGATCATTCTCATGAACATTAGAATCAGGCTGTTTGATCTCTCCCACTATTTAAATAATTATATCTTATGATCTCTGCTCTCAATGATTGGTGGTGGTTTGGACTCGTAAGGGATGAGTCTAGGTCAAGTACTCCTAAGGTGAATCTGACTTGCTCAACCCATTCAGAAAAATTAGAATCATTTAAAACAGGAACAGATGAAGTATGTGAATGTAATGATGTAGGTACACTTTCTGCAAGAAAACGTTTGTCACATATGCTTTGAGTTAGACATTTATAAACAATAATAAGAATTTAAATAATTATGGATGAACTCGTAGTGTCAACAAGACCCTCCTTTGGGAGTATATCTTAATGCACAAAGTGTTCTCACTAGTATATTAAATTCTGGAAATGAAGTAGTTGTATCATCATAATTATCTTTTGGGAGTAAACTCTGACATACAAATTATTCCGTCCAACCTTAATTTGATGTATGAATTAGTAGTGTCATCAATACTCTCCTTTGGGAGTAGATCTTAACACACAAATTGTTCACCCAACCTTAGTTTGATGGATGAACTATAATATCATCAAAACCCTCATTTGGGAGTAGATCTTGATACACAAATTTGTTCACTACATCATATCCACCTTACTATGGAATTTAATGATTTTTCACTAAAATTTAAGAAAATATTATACGTTTGGGCAACCAATATTTTACTTAATTTTGGTGTAAATCATTTGCCCATATTGGATAAAATATTATATATGGCATAATAATAATAATGCAAATAAGAGCCAAAATAAATATTAAAGAATTCCTACATGTATTTAACAATTAGAACATGCACATAAAAGAAAAAGTAGAATTTCATATTTTTTTAAATTAATAGATAATATAATATTATATTATAATCTCACCAGTTTGGGTTTGGACCGGCCCCAATTAAAGATCATGTCAAATTAAGTTACTGGTGTTGTGGTACACAGAAGGGAAGTTGTTGGTTATATAACAGAGGACCACCATGCTTGTATTGGTAGCTGGTTTGACATTGATATTACGGAATTCATGTAATGTACTCTGAGCTATGAAAGTTTTTTGGAAATATAATTACGCAGTATGATTAATTTCCTATTATAAACCTATGAATGGAAAATACTATTTTATGGATGTATGGGCCAAGTGGGAGAATGTAAGTTTTATTTAGCTTAGGTTTGGATAGTGAAAGTGTTTGACAATGTTTGAGTAGTAGTGAAAAAATAGGTGAAAAGTAATGAATAGTAGTAAAAAGTAGGTGAAAAGTAAAAATAAAATAAAAAATAGTAGTGAGAATGTTTGAGAGTACTTGAGGTACTCTAAGTACCCAAACCAGCCTTAAACTCTATGTCTCACACACCTATATCTTGATGGGTTTAGAATAGCTCAATACTCATCACTTAATTGATGAGTCATAATGAGATAAGATTAGTTCCAATAAGATAAGATTAACTCTATATCTAAGCACAGTGGGACACAAAGTCTCTAGATTTTTTGATGACCAGAAATTTATAAATAGTGCTGAGGGGGAAGGGTTCTTACCTACAACATCATTGTGCCTTTAGGCATTGGGAGACACTTATAAGGCTAAGTTGCTAGTTAGGATGGTCATTCTCTCATAGTCAGGTCAGATTCTTTATCGAACTGTGATGAAAACATGTATGTCTTTTAACTGTTATTGTTTTATTATCGTGGATCGTAAAAAATTGAAGACCCGATTATTAATGTTTGTGTTAGATTATTTAACATTTCCTACTGAGAAAAACTTGGAATGTTTTCTTACTATTTGTCGTAGGACCCATTATAATTACACTGTAATTATAAACAACTTAAAATATTAATATTTTTTAAGTATTGCATGCGAAATCTATTTCAGTACTGTGATAAGTCACGTGTCAAAAAAGCTTGGAAATAAGGTCAGGTTGTTTCCCCATATTTGAGTGGCTTGATGATCAATCATTTTAGTACAAAATACTGAATTAAAATTAATTAGAATATTAAACAGCACAGTTTCTCTACAGAAAAGGATGATCAGTAAATATTCTATGGAAGATTGGCAACGACCAGCTAGCTGATAAGGTAGAGTAGTGCCAACTAGCGTTAGCGTTTGTTGTTTAAGTTGTTTACAATCTATATTTAGTCTAAAATTCTAAATTCTATACATAAAACACTCAAAATAACAGAAATAATGACATTTTATTTGTCAAATACGAGGATACTTAACGTGGAAAATCGAAGCTACCCTAATTGGGAAAGGGTAATCTGTGAATTCGGGCTTCTCTCTCGTACTGTGATAACTTATCAGTCTCTCAAGCTCTGCCTGCAGAATGGCTCATGTGATCATCTTTCCTGGTACATTAATATTGTTGCTCATGCTACACTACGTACAACAAATATGACTTTTAGGAATTAATTTATTTTTGTCCCTAAAAGTGAACATTTGGAACAAAATTTAAATTCCTTCTTTAAAAGTATAATTGTTAAAGATATCATTTGAATAGTCATTTTATTATTCGAGTAGTAGTGCTTAAGGAAGAAGAAACAATTTGTCCATAAAAACTCTATAAGAAAATAGAAAATGCAGGAACGATTCCCTCAAAACTTTTTTTTTTATGTTCTAACAAAGAATTTAAGGAATTCAAACGGAAGTCGTTGCTAGTTAGAACACTAAACTTTAATCTTTCGAATGGAATTTGTATTTCAAACGAAATATCCTTTACCATTCGAATGTAAATTTCATCCAAATAACATTGTGAAAATCAATGCCCAATAAAACAAGCAATCCCCCTCCTTTGTTTTTCTCTTGTTCTCCCACTCTCCATTCCCCTACTCTCTCATTCTCATTCTATTGTTATCGCCGATGCTCTAGGCAGCACCACTGCCACCAACGTTCATACCAATGACTATGGTATGCTTTCATTTATTTTTTCCCACTTCGTTTTCCACTTCCTCTCTTTGTCTCGTTCTACTCTTTATTGCCCCTAACTCCGTGCACCATCTCCGTTGTCTGCATTCACCAAGTTGCCTGCGGTAAGTTTCCAGTAAGAAAATATGAAACTTTGAGTTCGGCGGAATGAATCCTCTGTTTGCATTTATGAGAATATAAAGAGTTTACATGATAAGATGACAAGCACAATAAATGATATATATTATAGTTACAAACTTCATTCTCTACAATCTCATAGTTATCTAATGATCATTATCTTCTGTTTTAGCTTCTCGAGTTCCTATATTTTTT
>CM056950.1:28868615-29065687 GCA_029856935.1 Cyclocarya paliurus | reverse complement strand
AAGTGGATGAATCATATCAGAAGAGAAAAAGAGACCTGCTTAAAGTGCCATCTCAGCCTGTAGTGCAGCCAGATCATCTTCTCTCAGCAGTACGTTTTGGAGTAGGACGGTTTCGTTGCGGACCTGCTGGGGCCTGCACTGGAGCTGCAGGAGCAGTTGTTGCAGGCTGAAGAAGTTGTTCTTCCAGCTCAGCACCTTCCAGCTCTTCGAGTTCAGCTTCCAATTCATCCTGCAGTTACAAAACATTTAGACTCTCCAGCAGAAATGACAGGGCTCAAGAAATTGATAAATCAAAGAATGCCCTATTTTGTGGGGGATTGAAAATGAATCAAGAGATCATTAACCTCATCAAAATCAGCAGCTGCACCAATTGGTGCTGACAATGCTTCTGAATCTGTTTCATGTTTTCAGTCTGCTCATTGATCTCATCCATGGTCTTGTCCACATCATCAATATTCCTGTTCAATGAGAAGATGATTGCTATTAGTTCAACCAAGGTGCTACTTTGATTACCACAACAAAAACTTTTAAGCAGAACAGTTAGCTATTTAGTTACATAAATTAGGTCAGAGCTGTAATCCTAATATACTTTTTACTTATCAAGTGAGCACCACAGGAACGACTAGAAACCATTCCAATAATAATCATTTGTGAAAGCTTCACGGAAGTATTTAAGGGGAAGCACAATTCCATTGAGGTTTATGATAAACAAATAGACAGCTTCTGAGCTAAATTGCAAGTTGCATATTAGACCATGAATTGAAACATAGTCAGGATCAACAGAGTTGTCCCAAAATGCATAAACAAACTAGTAGCAATTTAAGAAGGAAATTGATGGACCAATGCGGAGTAGACCCGGAAAATGCTACATACGTTGCTTTCTCTGCATTGCCTTCATTGCAGAAGCTCCAGTTCTCAATGCATCTACCGTCTCAGTGGTGGCCTTTGCCCCTTCTAATAGTATCATCTGCAACATTGATATACCAGCAATTTTAGGATCATCCCCAACAACAAACATAAAGCAGATGAGGCTCTTCCACCCTCCTCCCTTTCTCTCTTCTTTTTCATACTCTCTAAAAATAACATAACAAGCACACCTGATCATGGATACGCAATTGAAAGTTTCCAAGCTGCTCCACTTGCTGTTCATACAACCTCTTCCTCTTCAAACATTGTATAGCCGCTGCACGACATGATGAGTTTAGAATTCCCCATCTAAGAATTAATGAGAAAATGTGAAAATGCTGTTAAAAAAAATCTAGTCATTGAAAATCCAAAATACTAAAATTCAAACATGCCGATGTTTACAAATCTTTAAGAAAAATGGTGACTGTAAACTGCAGCAGTATTTATTGGAGATCCTCAACGTGAAGTTCCTCAAACATCATTGAGCTTTCAGGCCAGAAACCCCGATCATGCATTTTGATTCTAAATCAAATTCCCTTACAGTACAAGAACAGGATCCACATAATAAAACCACAGGAACGTAAAACCAGAAGCACGTCACTTTAGTGTGCCAAGTCTATCAGCAAGGTAGTAAACTAGTATCGATTCTTATTATATCATTTAGGAAGTCAACTCTTAACTAATTATACTAAAAAAATGCAACTACAACTTCCTTCGCTGAAAATTAACGGAATTCCCTACATAATAGTTCAAGAAAAAAAATCCAACAATACAAAAGTTTAGATTCTACAGATAAACAAGAATGTGCTATCCAACCATACCCCTTTTGTTCTTTGCTCTGGTGAACTCCTTGGCCTTTTCAACCTCTGCAGCAGCCTTTTTCAGAAGTACTTTCTCCTTTTTTCTCTAGCATTTCAAGTGTCTACATATTTCAGGGATCAAAGAGTTCAAACAAATCAGTAATCGATGTTTATTTAAAATAAATGAAAAATTATTAATCAAATACAAAAAAAGCAATAGTGCAAGTGGCAAACCAATCTCACAATTGAAGTGATAATGCACTACCAAAAAAATTTCCGCTTTATCTATGAATCAACCTATTTCTAAAGATTCAATTCAAGAGCCTTACTTGTTGTATGTTAATCAAAAACTGATAATAAGTGGGTGAACATTAAAAAAATTTCATATATTTTTTCCTACACAAAATCTGCTATTTTTGAAACAGGCAGAATTGATCACATAGTTCAAATACATAAAAATACTTATTTAAAGCAGTAAATTGTATGAATTCCTTTTTGATGACGAGGACCCTGGAGACCATCCAAACGCAATGTGTCTTTTACCAGGTTAGGCTATGAAACAATGTAGTGCGTCCACATCACACATATTGTAAATCATCAGCTTTTCACCAATGGGATGTGGCCCCCAAAAGTTGTTTGCACCCAAGTGTTCAAACCTAAGATCTAGGGAAGCATACTCCCAAGACCAAGGCCCTGACCACTAGAGCTAACCCTTAGGAGCAAGTAAAGTTTATAAATCCATATAGCCCCAATTGCAAATTTCGCTTAATATTTTGTGATTCATAATAATTGGTTACTCTTTTAAATTGAATATGTAAAATTCCTCTGTTTCAGTGTTGACAACAATAACCTTTCAAAGTATGCAAGAAAATCATGAAATTGAACAGCGATGGATCATTGCATAAAACAGAACGTTCACTAAGTCTAGATTTCCCTGGCATCTTCTTGTGAAAAATGTAGAATCAGCTTCGTTATCGTCTTTGCTACTTAGGAATTCATGCTCTTAATTTATTAATAAGTAAGAATATTCATCTTCTTCAAGTTTTCAGCACTTGATGCAAATATTTTAACATCTCACAAAATCCATAACAGTTGAGAAAAAGTAATCACTTTGACGGACAGCAACATCAAACCATAAAATGCTGCAACTACAGAAAATCTATGTGGGTGCAGTGGGCCCCCAGAAGATGGGGCTGCCCATCTGTAAGGATAATGGGCAGATTTTCCAACCATTACCTCAGGCAGGAGATCTGAAATGATTTTAGGAAGGACAGACAGGTCAAAACTCAGCCCATGAGTCACCTATCAGCTTGTCTTATTTAATATATAAAAAAATATAAAATTTTATTTTAAAAAAACTAAAGTTAAGAAAATTGAAATTTGAGACCCATTTTAAATCTCAGGCATTCTCTCTCTTCTTCTTCGCCTTGTGGCTTGTTTGATTTGGCTTACTTGATCTAAAATTGTTGATTTAGGGATTATTTTTGGGAATGATTGATCTTAAATATGAGGTTTTATTTTATCTTAATGTATTGTTTGATCTAGGTGGCGGCATATGAGCAGGGGGGAGGTGGCCATCGAGGTGGCTCATCCACCTCCACCGGGTGTGGCAGTATGTGGGACACAGCAAGGACTGAGCCTTGCCATGATGGGTAACATTTGTAATCTCTTTGTATTATTAGGGAGTCTTTCCAAGGTAGTTTAAACACGTTAACCACGTCTATCCATGTACACATTATATATATGATTACAACATTATGCAATAACATTAGAAAGTAGTGCTTATGTAAACACTTTTAATATCATGGCCACTTTATCTATACTGAGTACTTAATAATTTTCCAATCTATAGTCTTCTATCTCTAAACTAATCTCTCGTCCATAAATACCTACCTTACCACAGTAACTATAATCTGATTCCGTTAAAAAAAAGCATACATAAATAACCATTCTAACTTACAACATTACGAACAGACGAAAAAAAAGTATACGAATAAATCAAATAGTAAATAAATTGGCAATCGCGATCATACCTCGTTTAGTTTGTCTAGCGTGGCTAGAGCATTCGTTTCCTGCTTTGACTTGCCGAAGATCCGCTAAACATGGTTGATCCTCACCAATTGAACCCCCTCGATCTTCTGCACCACTCAACAAAAGGACAAAATAAAAAAGTAAATAATAATCAACGAGATGATTCATCTCATCTCGAACAGAACAGAAAAACTAGTAATTCGAGAACTGATCTTTCAAAAGATAAACGGTGCAAGTAAAATTGAAACTTGTGTGATTCGGAGGCGAATCAGAGATTATATTGAAAAGAAAAGATCATATCTATACAATTTAGACATGTACTGACTGACCCTTGAAAATTGAGGTTAGGAGTTCGAGGGAGATGATTCAGAATGATCGATTAGGGTTTTGGATCGGTGAATTATCTGATAGAAGAGAGATTGGTTTCTTATGGGTTTCTTAAGCGTGTTGGAGATGGAGGGCCAGACGCGGGTGGGGAAGCTGCGTTGCCTTTTCTTCACGTCGTTTTCTTTTCTTTTCTGTTTGTTTTTTTCTCTTCTATTTAGATTGAAAAATTCGTACTCTTAATCACCGTACATCACACACTTAACATATTTTTATTTTTTATTTTTTTATCTTATCAAATATATAATATATAGATCATAAATAAATAATAATAATTAAATTAAAAAAATTTAAATTAAATATATAATTTATAAAAATGATGAATAACAAAGCTCATTAGAATTTAGATGAGCCACTTTCTACTTCCAAAATATATAAAAAAAAAAAAATCTATTTACCATATCTTAGTCATGCTAACATATAATTTTTTATTTTCCATTTTACTATTGACATAATACTACTCATTAAGCATTTAGTTCGACGTTTATTTCTTAAAATGAATCTTTCAAGATTTGATGGATAATGAAGCGTCAACATAATACACCAGGAGCTAAATGAAAATATATTACATAGCAATTTCCCTTTATCTATTTCTCTCATTTTAAATTAGATAACTTTGAACAAAATCTCTAATAGGATATTCCCTAATCTGCTTCTAAAACTTGTACATGATTTTACTCGTTTTTTTAATCGCTTGTGTATTTTATTTTATTTTTTATTTTATAATTAAAAAATGACTATTAGTGAATTTATAAATTTTTTAAAATGGTTAAAATTTTAAAAAAATGATTAAAAGAAAAAGGAAACAAAATACATTTTACATTAAGGGGCACAGCCAGTGGTACACGCTAGATGACCTAGTAGTAGAATCCATAAAATATTTCTATTTAAAAATTTCTATTTTCTATTATAAGAAGATCATTTATAAACTAAAGTTAAATATTAAAAAAAATGTAAGGATAAGCAATCGGAATTAACTTCCACAAATATAAGGAAAAATCTATTTTGCCCGTGAAGTGTTACCGCTCAACTTGACCGCTCAGAAAAGAAAAAAAAAAATATTTTTATTTAATGATTAAAAAAATAATTTTTATATATATTGATGTATTTTTTTTTAATATTTAAATTTATTAAAAAATATTATAATAATAAAATAAATAAAAATTTTAAAAACAATTAGTGATAAAGTAGAATGGAACTACTCTGACAGAATAATCCGACTCTAATATAATAGCGTCTAGCGAGAATCGAACATAAGCCGTAGCCACTTCCTCAAGTCTAACCACACTAAAAAATTGGCTGGATCTTTAGGCTCAAGACTAGCCTGGGAACACAAAGTATTTTATTTTTTTATTTTATAATTTTTTATAATTTTTTTTTTAAATATCACTCAAATATAAATATTTTTTTATTTTAAATCTTAAATATTTTATCTAATCATTATCTAATGATTACAAATTTCTCAAACTTACAAACAAAATACAAAAAATAATACAATTTTTTTCAAATTTTAAAATAAAAATTATATTAAAAAATTATATTATAACAATATTTTGATTTTATAATATTTTAATTAATTTTTTCCACTCATTTTTCAAAAATTCAATAAAATATCTTACCTCAAACTATTTTACTATTATTTATAAATTATTTTAACTACTATTCATAGAATTATTATCTCATCTCATTTTTCAAATATTGCCTAAATCAACAACAAACACTACCCACCTTGCGTATTTGTAAGGAGAAGAAATATGCCTTTTTAGAGCATTACCAACAAAGGCAATAGTAAAATTTGGCTAAAATCACATTTTTTACTTTTTTTTTTTTTTTTTGTCATTTAAAAGAGATTCTCACATTAGAGTATTCATCTATTAATTAAAATAATAATAAAATATTATTTTTTAATAATAATAATTTTTTTCTATTTTTTTTATATTTTATAATTATATTGACTATATATTAATTAATAATTTAATTTTTAATTAAATTATTATTTTTGTGGCTTGCCTTCTCTTGAGAGAGAGAAAAAAAAAAAAGTAATAAAATAATGAATAGATGGTCAACAGTACTTATCCAAATATGTAGAGACATTAAAGCTTGTAAGCAATAAATTTACATTTGACTCTTTGAATGCAATAAATTAAAAGAGATTATGAGCTAAATATTGATTTGAATTAGTGTTTACCTACACCATGACCAGTGCTCAACAGTCAAACATGATTTCCATACTTGGCCTTAATTATAAATAAATAAATAAATGAAATCTTCAGACTTGACCATTAGTTTCGTTGATTCACTGACTTCTTGTTTAGGGAAAGAAAGTACATCTTATCTTCCCTCTTTTTTCGGGCCAAATACTCTTCAGTAGTCTTCCCTCTTTATTCTACTTCGTCTTGCGTTAACAACTATATGGGATAGTTTCATTTTGAATGTTTGACTTTTGGACTTTAGCAATTTTTTCGGTCAAACATATATATGAAGAATGGTATCTATATTCCATATATATAAAAGTAAATTAAATACAATCTTAGAGAATATTATAAATTTTGCATATTTCTTTTGAAAAGAAAGTAGAATCTATCAATAAAAAAATAATTTTTCATGTAAGTTTTAGAGCCTATTTGGGATTGAATTTGAAAACTTAAAAAGTATTTTTAATTGTTTAAAAGTTCTTTTAAAGAAAAAATAATATGTTTGATAAATTTATAAAAAAAATTTTAATTATCTAAAAAAGTTAAAAGTCTACTTTTTTAAAAAGTATCAAATTGAAGCTTTTATCTAAAAGCTTGTGTAGATAACTGTATATTTTTAAAAAATTAATATAACTAACTTTAAAAATGCTTTAGATATATGTTTATCAAATAGTAAACAACTTTTGAAATATAGAGCTTTTTATTTAAGTTATAAGCTATATTTTCTCCCACAATCCCAAACATGCACTTAGATTTATTTAATTTTTTTCAAAATGAATATGTGTAACTTACACATCTTAAAACTATAAATTAATATTATTTCTCATTCACTAAAATGTTCTTACTTTTGATGAGATAAATAGTTATCTTCAAAATATATATATATTTGAACTCAAAATACATTTTTTATTGCTTCAATAGAATGAAAATTACACAACTTATGTTACACCAATTAGGGGTGTCAAATCGTGTTAACGGATTGTGTTCGTGTCATGTCAAGACATGTATATTATGTTATATAGGTTAATCCTAACCCAACTCGTTAAGCTTATCGTATCAAAATTTCAAACTTTAACACGACTTGTTAACATAACGGGTCGTGTCGTGTCAATTCGTTTTGATTTGTTTATATAAATTGGTTAAACAGACTCGAAATTAACCTGTTTAACCTAGTTAAATTTAGCATAATTTTATATAAATGTTAAAATCACAATATCTATAAAAAAAATATAAAACTAACTACAAGTCCAAAATTATAATCCAAACGATAAAAATATCAAAATTAAAATCCCAACAATTTTATTTTTAGGTATAAAGATATAATTGTAATTTTAACTTTCTTAACGGGTCATAACAGGTCAAAACGGATTGACCCGTTAAACAATCGTGTCTTAACGGGTCAACCCGTTTTGACCCAAACCCGTTAAAACTAAATTCTAATCTGCTTTTATTTTATCGTATTCGTGTTGGGTTAACGGGTCATATCACATATTGTCACCCTTAGCATCAATGCATTGCAGATTATAAAAGGACCCCCTTCGATCCATACCTTTTCTTCTCCAAGAATTAAAGCATGTTTTGCCAATAAATGAGCAACATGATTTCCTTCTCTAGGAACATAACAGACTCTCCAGCCTTCCCTATGATGAAGAACCTGCTTAATATCATCAATAATATGCCCCATCCACGACTGGTCTTCACCTTCCTTGTTGATATTTTTAATAACAGCTGCTGCATCCCCTTCAAATTTGGTATTTTTGTCACCCAGTTTATACCAATTCTTTTTTGCCCTTTGTCTCGACTTGAGGTTTTCTTGGTCTAGCAGTAACCCCACCTCTTCTTGTCTTTTAATTTCTGCAATATTCTCTTTACCTTCCTTAGCTTGCATGCTTTTCAAGATCTCAGTCTTTTCTTTATTTCAATGCCTTTATTAACATCCATTTTATAACTCCACTTACTCAAAGCAGAACTATAATTAGAAAGCAAATTCTGAACCATAGAAATTAAAGTGCCCCCATTCAGCCTTAATCACTTTGCTACACTCCTCTTCCAATGCCTAAGCAGCTTCATACTTGAACAATTCTTTCTTTTTTCCCCCTCCTCTTAACCTATCAAAACATAGCATGATTGGTCTATGGTCAGAGCACCTTGCAGGCAAGACCTCAAGCTGATTTTCTGGATAGAGTTCCAACCATGTAGAGTTAACTATAGCCCTATCCAAACATTCCTTAGTGAAAGTACCATTAGTATGCATGTTGCTCCATGTAAATTTATCACCACACCATCCCAGATCATACAACTTAGTCACCTCCAAAGCTTCTCTAAAAAGTGTCATCTGATTCTCCCCCTTTGCCTACCACTTACTTTTTCATCATGTGTAGATATTTCATTGAAGTCCCTTGCAATACACCAACATGTCCCACTAACAGGTTTGAAAGAAGCAAACATACTCCACACCTCATTTCTTTTCTTCACCTCTAGGTGGCCATAGAACCCAATGAATGACCATCTCTCCTTGGTTATAGCATCAGAGATCCAACAATTAACATGTCTCTGAGAAGTTATAAATGTCAGCCACCATCTCACTACTCCAAAACAACATTAAGCCTCCACCTTTGCCGATTGCATCCACTTCAAAATAGTTAGGCATACCAAGTTTTCTCTTTAACCAATTAGTTCTCCCTTTATGCATTTTTGTCTCAACTAAAAAGACAAAATTGGGGCTTCTTATTCTTGACTAAAAAGCAAAGGTCTTAAACTGTTCGAGAGTTCTTAAGCCCTCGGTAGTTCTAACTTAAGAGTTTCATTTTGTTTGGCGAGGTGTTCAATAGCCTCCGCCAATACAAGTGCATTGCTTACAATTTTTCCTTCATTTCTACTTTTCTTCCTTATACCTCCCACCACAGTAGTCTCCTTTCCATTCATTCCACGTTTTGGTTTAACCTGGACTATAACAGTCTCAGAAGACCCACATTTCTCCATTGCCCTCCTCTTCCACTTCCCTTATCC
Source organism: Cyclocarya paliurus (assembly GCA_029856935.1). Lineage (NCBI taxonomy): Eukaryota > Viridiplantae > Streptophyta > Magnoliopsida > Fagales > Juglandaceae > Cyclocarya > Cyclocarya paliurus. The sequence goes on along the minus strand of CM056950.1, from coordinate 29,056,362 downwards.
TCTTGAACTTTGTGGGGTTAACTCATTCTTACCAGGATCTCCTTCCCCATCCACCTTAGTCCTATGTAGATTAACTATGATTCAGTGAGTATCTACCTTCTAACTAGATTTTAAACTATGTGATTTTTCTAAGTTACATTGCCCTTCTCCCTCCTCATTAGTCATTCCTAGTCCTCCCATTGATTTCCCTTTATTATTTCCCAATCCCTCCTCTTTAACCACCTTTTAAGCTTGCACAGGGTCATCTCTAGTATCCTTATCCACCTCATTTGGAGCCATCAAGGTTTCTGCACTGGACTTACTGTCAGCTCCACCAGAGTTACCATCATTTTTTTTTCTTTTTTTCATGAAACCTGTCCCCACATTTTTCCTCTCAAAAGGATCTGCTCTAAGCCAGAAATCATATTGCCCATCCCCTCCTTGTTTCTGCTTTAAAATCTCCTCCCTCTTCATACATTCCTTTCCATAGTGAGAAAAACTCCCACAATCAAAGCATATTTTAGGAAGTGTCTCATATTTAAATGGAATCTACACATTCTTCCCCTTCACGAAAATCACTCTCCCCCTTACCAACTCCTTCTTTAAATCCACTTCCACACGAATATGCAAATATTGACCCCATCCACAACCATCCTCACCAGTTACCACATTAAGAACCTGCCCAACCACACTTCCTACCTGCCTCCCACACTCCTTATTCATACAAGCAAACAGGAGGTCATGGAGTTGCACCCAAAACCTTTCTATGGTAAATGCCATTTTCTACTAGTTGAATAAAACCATCATATAGATTATTGACAATTAGACAATTTTCAAATAACCATGATTTTCCATCCCAAACTTTCTGTTTATCAGCCATAGTAGCAAATGTAATAACAAAAAGGCTCATTCTTACCTCCCAAAAAGAAGTAGGACTGGAGATTCTCCACACTTTTGCCATAGTAGCTTACAATACTCCCTTCCCAATACTCATTTCAGTCAGCACCTTCCCCACAAGACTCCTCTCACCTTTATCTTTATCTTCGAACTCATTCGGAATACATTCATCAACTACAAGAACCTGGTCCTCTTCCTCAATAAGTCGCAGCTTCTCCTACTTCCCTGCCATTTCCTCCATTATCAAAGATGCTGTTGTGAAATTCTCTCTCAGAACCACCCCTTTCGTAGCATTAGAAACTTTGAATATCACGATGTCCACACTCTGCAAACCACCCAGCGGCAATCCTCCCTTCCCTACGCCCACCACTCTGTGAACCACCTTGCTACAGTTTCCCTCACCGACGCCCATCTTGTTAGAATCATTTCCACCCTTGGGGCCACCTCCCAGAAGCTTCAAAATTTAGTTATAACGGCCTCACGTGCCTAGCACGAATTTTACTCCACCTCTTTTCCTAGAGAGAAAAGAGAGGAGAATTGGTCCCTAGCTTGATGGGGCCTTTTCCTTCCTTAAGGATGCTACTACTTAATTTTCCGCCACCAAATATATATTCACTAGACTATGAAGTATCGTATCTATGTCATATTGTGCTAAAAAAGTAGGTTAGTTTCAGTTCCGATGTTGTACTACTACTTTCAATCATGTTTGCTCAAATATGTCGTAAATCATCGAGTAGAGAGAAGTCAGAACTCACCTGGATTCTTGTTTAGATTCAGAGATGAGTTAAGATGATTTTAAATAGGTTGAATAAAATATTATTAGAATATTATTTTTTAATATTATTATTATTTTGAAATTTAAAAATTTTAGATTGTTTATTATATTTTCTGTAAAAATTTAAGAAAATTGTAATGATGAGATGATATGATGCATATTATGAATAAAATTTAGGAGCTATTTTGAATTTTGAAAAATACCTCCTAAATGTAGATCCACCCTTGACAGCCATGGTCATTAGACAGGTCCCTTGTCACCATCTAGGACTTTGAAGACAATATTTCTCCAATTGAGTTCTCTTTCTCTCATGAACCCTTTTGGGTAGGGTTGTAATCGGTTCAAGGGGTCACGGACCGAAAATCTCAGTCCACCATTTTTGTCGAATTGGACTGATTATCCCTATAGACTAGACCTGATCATTAACTATTAGTTTGGTCGATCCAATTGGTCCGATTTGGTCCATAAATATATTTTTTTTCTTTTGTTTGTTTGGCAGATAAATTAATACAAACAATTAATTAAATTAGTAAAATTAAAATTAAATGAGCTCTTTAATGTGGATATCTAACTAACTCATTAAAAAAATAATTAATTATTTTTATATGTATGATGTTAATAGTTACTAACTTAGTACTTTAGTATTCATAATAGCCTATATTAAAATTCTAACATTTTATATATGATTAATGAATATTAAATAATTTTATTATCTATAGATTATTCATACTTACTTTCAACTTAGGAATCTTAAAAAAAGATTACTTTAATTAAATGTAAATAGTAAAGTATATATTTACATATAATAACATATATTATCACATGATTTATTATATGATATATTAGTTAATTGATAGCAAATATAATTTTACATTTTATATGGTTAATGATGATAGATTAAATGAAAATTACATAATTAACTTATACAACTACTATATAAAATAATATATTTTATATAAAAAACTTATGTAAAAAATTTCTATGTAAACATTTCGGTCCGATCTGGTCTAAAAAAAACACCCTGGAACCGGACCAAAAGTTGAATTTCTCATACACCATGAACTGAGACCGACTAACATGATTTTTGGTCTCGGTCCGGTCCAGTCCGGACTGTATAGTTTGATTTTTTCAGTCTGGACCTAAAATCTTTCACCCCTATTTTTGGGTATAATTTCATAACTTACCATTAGGAGGTATGTCCAAAGAAGTTGGTGAACAAATAGGCTCTGCCATCGAGAAAGTTCTATCAGTCAATGTGGACAAAGAAAAATTGGAATTGGGAAAATTCCTTAAAGTCAGAATTATTGTGGACATATCAAAACCTCTTGCTCGAGAGAAATAGATTAATATTGGTGGAAAGTTAGATTGCACTTAAGTATGAAAGACGCAAAACTTCTATTACAAATGTGGAATCCTGAAGCACACTGGAGGCAAATGCGTTTCTCTTAAATTTGGAACTCAATATGTTGATGATCCACAACAACAATATGGCCCTTGGTTAAGAGCACAACTAGTGAAATCCAACTCAAATGGCTCTAAAAAATATGGAGGCAAGTCAGAAAGTTCTCATCAATACCCACGACGGTAGCAGTCACCAGAAAGAGGAGATAGCAGTGGCACCAGTTTAGGAAATGGGAAATTTGTAACGCAAAGTGAGGCACAGTCTAATGAAGATAATCCAAATTTAGTGATTGAAAATTTTGAAATTATGGTCGACTGTCCTATGGATAGTCAAACCAACGGTTATGGAAAGAATGATAGATTCTCAAAAGGAAATATTATTAATAAAGAGTAGTCCCCGAAAGGTAGCTTGTTCGGAAAGGAAAGCCATCCAATCTTAGAGGCAAAGCACAAGGACAACTTAGCATGTAAACATTCCTTTACTAGTATGAATTTTGATTCTAATTTATTAGAACATTCTCCTTCATACATAAAACCCCAAAAATCATATACATATCAGCAACTTAGTCAGCACTTCAATTCATCCATTGTCCTAAAAAAAAGCCGATGTTAAAAGAAGATCAATTGAAAGATGAGGGCCAAAGATGTGTCTTTAACCAAACACTCACTCAATCTGAGTAAAATAAGGGACAGTAAAAAAAGAGATCTCAAAGTAGTACTAGAAGATAGTCAAAATATTTCATGTGCTAAGAAGATAAAGTATAAGCTCATCCCTAAAATGAGTGAAACTCAGGATTCATTTAATAGTAATGATTGGCCTTAGTATGAATTGTTGAGGGCTTGGGAATCTTCATACAATTCGAGAGCTTCACCACTTGGTGAATACAAAGTCCCCACTCTTTGTTTTCCTTATTGAAACAAAATGTAACAGATGGAAAGTAGAAAGAATCATAAACTAGTTAGGTTTTAACAGGAGTTTTATTGTGGAAAACATAGGATGGAGTGGATGACTAGCTTTTTAATAGAAGGACCATTTGGAATAGAGTTAGTATCTTATACTCAAAGGCACATATCTCTCAAAATGTCCCAACTAGACACAGGAAACATTTGGCTAGTAATAGGTCTCCATGGGGAATCCTTAAACATAAAAAAGGACTGATAGATGGAAGTTATTGAAAGAACTAAAACCTACTGAGAACTTGGCTTGGATATGCATGGGAGACTTTAATGAAATCATCAACCAAAATTATATATATATATATATATATATATATATATATATATATATATATATATATGGAGCAGCACTAAGACCCTATAAGCAAATGGAGGACTTTTGAGAAGTGCTTGAAGAATGTGGCCTTAGTGATCTGGGCTATCAAGGCTCTTGGTTTATATGAAGCAATAACAAAGAACGGAAGATTTTAACCAAAGAAAGATTGGATCGAGCTCTAGCAAACTCTGAATGGCACAACTTATTTTCTGAAACTAAGTTACCACATTGGTTGCGTAAACTTCAGAACATTGCCCATTACTCATTGAATTAGGGACCATGGAGAATGAAGTAAGAAGGATAAGGCCTTTCAAATATGAAGCAAATTGGGCAAGAAGGGAAAACTCTAATGACATTGTAAGAAAAGCCTGAAATCGTGAATTTTATCCCTTAATCAATATTACAAATGCCTCAAAAGGATTGACAATGTGCAAGAAAACTCGTAGGAAGTGGAGTAAAGTAAAAAATTAAGTCATTAACACTTAGCTTTCTCAGCTCAAAGTATTAGAGGAAGCAAATGAAGGAGATCTATTAGTACGGATCAATAACCTAAAGAAGGAAGTGGATGGACTCCTTGAAGAGGAAGACTTAAAATGGAAGCAAAAAGCAAAACAAAGATGACTAAAGAATGAAGACTAAAGAATGAAGACAGGAACACCAAATTTTTTTCACATGTGTGCTAACCAAAGAAGGAAGTCTAATTTTGTCAAAAACAACAAATACACATGAGGATATCTACTATATATTCTAATCTTCCTTTCATGGTTTGTTTACTGCCTCTCATCCTTCAGGAATAGAGGAATGTACTCAATCTTTAAGGCTAACTGTATCTGAGGAAATGAAAATCAAATTGCTCCAAGAAATTTTAGTTCCAGAGATTGAGGATGCCATATTTCAGATGAATGCTCTCAGCTTCCTTGGACTAGTTGAATTTCCAATCGCTTTCTTTCAGAATCATTGGGAAATTATTGGCAAAGGAGTATATAATGCAGTTACAACAGCTTTCAAATCTGATTCTTAGGCCAATGATCTTAATGACACTTTTATAGCTCTACTCCCTAAGGTCACAAAAGCAACAAAAGTCACTGAATTTAGGCACAACAACCTTTGCAATGTGTTGTACAAGATCCTAGTGAAGGTGTTAGCAAACAAATTGAAAATAATTCTTCATTCTCTAATTTCTCATATACAAAGTGCTTTTGTTCCTAGAAAACTAATTATAGACAATGTCATTGTAGCCTTTGAATCCATGCATACTACGAAGTGCCAATTGCATGGAAGGAAGGATTTATGGCCTTAAAGTTGGGCATGAGTAAGGTCTATGATAGGATTGAATGACCTTTTTTGGAGGCTATAATGAGAAAGATGAGATTTTCTAGCCAATGGATAAGGCTTATAATGAGATGTGTTGCCATTATTTCCTACACTTTGCTCATTAATGGAACCCCATACAGAAAGTTTAAACTTTCAAGACGCATTTGATAAGGTGACCCTCTCTCAACTTATCTTTTCATACTTTGTTTTGAAGCCCTCAGTGAACTCCTTAACCAAGCAGAAGCTAGAGGACATATCACTGGTGTGCCGGCTAGGGGCCAGATCCATATCAACAATATCTTTTTTGCATATGATAGCCTTTTCTTATGCAAAACAAACTCATTGGAGTGGAGCATACTACTAAGGTTATTGGAGATCTATGAAAATGCATCAGGACAGAGGCTAAAGAATGAGAAGATATCTATATTCTTCAGCAAGAGTACTAAAGAAAATACAAAAAATATTATCACTTGCTTTGTAGGAATATTATCTACTCAAACCTATGAGAAATACATTGGACTGCCAGCTTCAGTGGGAAGAACTCGAGTATGTTCTTTCAACTGAATTTTGAATAAAGTTAAGAGTAAGAATCAACAATTGGAAGTCAAAATTTCTATCTCAAGCTGACAAGGAAATCTTTTTTAAGTTTGTGATTCAAGCAATTCCCACCTACTGCATAAGTGTATTCAAGATTCCAAAATCAATCTTAAGGGAGATCAATATAATAATTTAAGGCTACTGTTGGGGTCAAAAAGATAGGGATAAAAGGATACATTGGATCCCTTGGAACCAAATGGGGAAAGCAAAATCTATTAGAGGGCTAAGATTCTAAGACTTGGAGAATTTCAATTTGGCTATACTAGCAAAACAATGTTGTAGACTAGTACAGTCACCTCATTCACTTGCAACTCAGGTTATGTTTCATAAATATTATCCATCATGGGACTTTCAACATGCAAAAATGGGCAGGAATCCTTCATTCATTTGGAGAAGCTTCATGGCAACAAAATCACTCTTTTAAGAATGATGATTTTGGAGAGTTGGCAATGGAGAATCCATCAAGATTAGCTTTGATAAATGGGTCCCTCAGCCCGCATCATTCAAGATCCAAAATGGCTCCCACAAAATTCTAGAAGAGGACAAAGTGGCTATGCTGATAGACCAAGAGTCTAGACAATGAAATATGCAGCTAATCAATGAGATATTCTTGAGTAAAGAAGTTGAAATGATAAGCCAAATTCCTCTCACTCATTGTGGTAGTGCTGATAAATTGATATGGAGACACACAACCAATGGTCCATTCATAGTTAAAAGTGCCTATAACATACAAGGATGTTTACAAGAGAGGAACAAGGGCCAATCATCCAACAATCAACACTGAGAGGATAAGTGGCATAAGCTATTGGGGTTATCAGTTCCTAATACTGAGAAAATTTTCTTGTGGAAAGCTTGCCAAAATGGTCTACCTACAAAATTTAAGAATTTTAAAAAGAAAGTGATAGAAAATCCAATGTGCCCATATGTGATCAAGAACAAGAGACCATTGAGCATGTAGCCTTGACATGTGAATCAACGTTTCCAAGAAACTTCAAAAAATGGTTTTGGTTATCAAAATTTTAAAGATACCTTGCTATCAATGTTAGCATCTATGGATAGTGAGGTGATGGAGGAATTTGCAGTAGTAACACGGAGAATATGGAAAAGAATAAACGACTTGAGTTTTTAGAAGGTCTTCACTCATCCAAATATGTTAATTAAACAAGCTCTCAAAGATTGGAAGAACTCAGACTAATCAACCAGAAATATCCTACTTAGTTTGCAAATTCTCCACCAGTTAGCTGTGTATGGGTGGCGCCTCCAACAAACATTCTATGCAAAGTAGGTGTTGGTGTAATTGCAAAAGACTCGGAAGGACAAGTCCTAGTATCTATGAGGATGAACAGGCCAATATTTTTAGACCCTATGCTTGTTGAATCTTTTGCTACACTTCAGACTACTATTTTAAGATTGAGTTGGGATTACAAAAGATCATTCTAGAAGGTGATTCATTACTTGTGGTCAAGGCCATCAAAGATTCAGACGAAAACTGGGACATCAAAGGGATGATAATTGCATATATTAAAAGTTTGCTCACTAAATTTGTTAGCTAGTCTCTAAACCATGTTAAAATGGATGCAAATAATGTAGCTCATGCTTAGGCAAGAGTGCTCTGACTATAGAGACATGGAGGAAACTCCTAATTGTATTCAATCTCTCTTATAGAGATCAATCTCAATAATACTACGATTTTTCCCTTGAAAAGAAAGGCCACAATCTATTTTGAATATATAAAATTTTACTAAACCGTTTGCCATCCAATATTAATTAATGAATTTAAAGATTAATCATGGTAAATTATTTGTTGGTAAAATAGAAAGAATTATAAGACTAAGACTTTGTACATTCATCTTAATCCCTCAAAGAAACTTGGATTTTTTAGTTTTTACTTGAATTATAGGTCTACAATAAGATAGATAGATAGATACAGAAAGTGGACCCTACAATATTTATTAAATGTTTTAATATTTCTTACTATATTCACTCAGACAAATTTTACCCTCTTTTAGCTCCATTTATTGAGTATTTTCTTACACATTATTGAGCTCATGTTGTTGGGGTTTTAAGGCCTTCCCTGTAAAAACAATTGGAGTCATTTTCTCTTTTGTGATTTTTTTTGTGCTTGTAAGGGCCCTTTTTGACCTCAATGCTAGGAAGGACCTATATAGAAGAGTCAAAAAGTTCAGCTCCTCTATAAAATTAAAAGACAAATGTTTTTTTTTTTTTGAAATAAACCTCTGTGTGTTTCTTTTTCATTAAGTATTCACGTGTTTACAAATTTTGTCATATACAACTTTCTGAACAATCTCAGGTGGGACACATTCCATCCACACCCTTTCCTCCTCTATAGTCAAACCTATCTTAGCCAAGCTATGTGCCACATCATTACAATCTCTATAATCAAAACTCAGTTTCCACCCTCTACAACTTCTAAGTTCCTTCTGCAGATCCTCCACCACTTGACCTTCCCATGAATTATCCTCCTCTTCCTTATTCACCCCATCCACCACCCTTTTTGCATCCCCCTCAAACCATACATTGTAGAACCCCAACTCCTTGCAAAGTTCTACAGCCCTTCCCAAAGCTTTACATTCTGCTATGAAAGGAGAAATAACATACTTGAATTGAGCACATAAAGACACAAGCACATCCCCCCTCCAGTCCCTTATTACCACCCCTGCACCCATTCTTTCCTCTTTAATATTCAGTGCCGCATCAAAATTCACTTTAACACACGATTTCTCAGGTTTCTGCCATGATCTGTTCTGTTGAGACTGTCCCATCTTCTTCCCATCTGATCTGCCTTCTCTTTGTGCTTCTTGGAATTCATCCAGACTGACTAATGCCTTTTTCAAGACACTAATGGGGCCAGTAAATTTGCTATCAAAAACCCAGTTATTTCTTCTAATCCATAAAGAATGCATAATAGCCACCCCTCTTTCTAACTCTGATTGAGACAGGTCTTTAACCATTTTCATCCACAGCTCCTCGAACTTACCTTCCTCTGAGTTCCATTTATGCAAAGAACTGCCTCTTTCTGCCCACACATTTGTAGAGGCTGGACATGACCACAAGACGTGAACAATTTATTCTTCCCCTTGCAAGCAGATTGGGCACCTTGGATCATCAAGGACTTTTTTATTATAGAGATTCAGTTTAGTAGGTAAAATATTATGCAAAACTTTCCAGATCATATGCTTCCATCCCCCTGGCACTAGCAGCTGCCATACATTCTTCCATCTCTCCTTCTCCCCTTCTGTACTGGAAGCTTGCCCTTTCCTGTCTTTGCACTTTTGGATCTCAGCATGGTAAGCACTCCTAACTGAGTACTTACCATCCTTAGTTAGGCCCCACAACTGTTTATCTACTCCTCCCCTTTGATTGAGAGGAATAGCACAGATTATACTTGCTTCTTCTTTGCTGAAAACATCTCTGATCAACTCAGTTTCCACTTCCTCTTTTCCTCATCGATCAGTTCACAAATTGGCATTTGGCTAAGCAAATTTACTGGAGATTGGACTGAAAAAGAGGTAGGCACAGGCAACCATTTTTGACCCCAGATCCTTATATCCTTCCCGTCACCTACCCTCCATCTCACCCCATTCTTCACAACCTCCTGCACTGACCACAAGCTTCTCCATATGAATGAAGGCATCATGCCCAATTTTGCATAAGTATACTTGGAATTCTTAAAATACTTTTCTTTAAAAAAAATTTCTACAAGAGAATTCTCCCCTTTCATGAGCCTCCAACCCTGTTTTGCCAACATAGCTTTGTTAAATACTTCCATGTCCCTGAAACCAAGACCTCCCACTGTTTTTGATTCCCCCAACTTTTCCCACCTCTTCCAGTGAATACCCGATTCTTTTTTCCCTTGTTCCCACCAGAATCTTGCCATAATAGCTTCAATATCGTTACATAACTTTTTTGGCAATCTAAACACACTCATAGAGTATGTTGGAACAGCTTGAAGTACTGCTTTAATCAGTATTTCTTTCCCAGCCTTTGATTAGAAAATATTTTTCCAATTCTGAATCTTTTGCCAAACTCTTTCCTTAATACCTTGGAATGTTTTATACTTAGCTCTCCCCACCATTGCTGGAAGGCCAATATATCTTTCATAGGTATCACACCCAGCAGCTCCAATCTCCTTAGCAACTTCTTCTTTCACTGGTCTCTTGGTATTTGAGTTAAACATAATGGTTGTTTTCTGCTTGTTAAGAGTCTGACCTGAAGCCAGTTCATAGCTGCCCATAATGCTGCTCACTCTTCTCCATTCTTCTGTTATAGCCCTACAAAAAATTACACAATCATCCGCAAACATGAGATGATTCACTTTTGTTCCACCCCTGATTGCTGAGACTCCTTTAATATGCCCCTCCTGAGTTGCACTATTCAACAAATGGCTTAAACCCTCGGCACAAACCAGAAACAGGTAAGGGGACAGCGGGTCCCCTTGACTAAGACCTCGAGAGGGTTTTATCAACTGGCCTGGTTTACCATTGACTATAACTGAATAGGTAACTGAGTTAACACAACCCATTATCAACCTTGTCATCCTCTCTCCAAAACCCAACTTCAACAGCATTGTTTTTAGAAAAAACCCATTCAACTCTATCATAGGCCTTAGCCATATCTAGTTTCACAGCCATACACCCATCTCTACCTTTTTTCCTTGTCTTCATGGAGTGTAGCAGTTCATAAGCAATCATTATATTATCGGATATAAGCCGTCCAGGGATGAAAGCACTCTGGTTTAGGGATATACACCCTTGCAGTACCTCTTTCATCTTATTTGTAATCACCTTTGAAATCAGCTTATAAGATACATTACAGAGGCTGATTGGCCTATATTCCCTTACTGAGCTTGGTGTTTTAACCTTAGGGACTAAGGCAATCAGTGTATGGTTAACACCTTCACTCATTTCCTCACCATTTAGGAACTCTAAGACAGCTGCACAGGTCTCCTTCCCCACCACTTCCCAATGGTTTTTATAGAATCTCACCCCAAACCCATCGGCTCCTGGAGACTTTAATGCTGACATCTGTTTCAAAGCCCTCTCCACCTCTTCTGGAAGAAACTGTTTCTCCAACTTCCTTCTCTTTTCTTCATCAATTTTCTGTTCTAACCCTTGCACACAATTTTCCACTTGCTCTATTGAAGGATTAGAGGAAGTGTAGATCCCTCTAAAATACTCACTAAAAACCCCCTCAATCTGCACCTCACCCTGGACTCCTCTCCCTCCTTCATCTTCAATCTGCACTATTGCATTCTTTCTCCTTCTCTGAGAAGCACAGGTATGGAAGTACCTCGTGTTTCTGTCACCCTATTGCTGCCAATGTTTCTTTGCTCTAACCTTCCATTTCAGATTTTCTTGATCCAACAAACCCTCCACTACCCTACTCTTTTCTTTTATTAGAGGCATCTGCGTAATGCCTTCACCCTCCTGTAGCTTTTTTAGTTCTTTCATTTTTTCTTTCAACTCTTGTTCCCTTCCTTTAAAAATTCTTTTACTCCACTGACTCAGAGCTCCTTTACACTCTGATAGTTTGTTTTGTAATACCTCTTATGGTCCCATCTGTCTTCTTTCCCTCTCCCATACCTATTTGATTACTTCTCTACAACCCTCCCCCAAATTCCAACTTAACTCATACTTGAAAGAATGGCCTCTTCGATAAACTCCTTTATTCACTGTTTTGTTGAAAGACAACAACAAAGGACAGTGATCTGAGCATACAGCTACCAAAATGTCCACCCTGGCTTGAACATTTTTGTTCCTCCAACAAGGGTTAGCTACTGCATGATCTAACCTTTCTCTAATGATTGACTCCTCTTCATGCCTCCTACACCATGTGAATTTACTGCCCCTCCACCCCAAATCAGTCAAACAACCTTCCTCAAAAACCCTCCTGAAAGCATCCATTTGATCCTCCCTTCTATCCCTCCCCCCTTGTTTCTCATTGTTACTCACTATTTCATTAAAATCACCCACCACCAGCCATCCCTTATGCCTTCCAGGATCAAAGGATGAAAGTAGATCCCATGAACCTTGTCTTTTACTAGTCTCTGGATGCTCATAAAAGGCTGTAACCAGCCATTTATTTCCCCCATCCCCATCATCAATCCAGCTGTTAATGTGCCTATGAGAAAAATTAATCAATTCCACCATCTCCTCTAACCTCCACAAGAGAAGAAGACCTCCACTTTGACCCCTTGAATCCACCCCCACACAACCTTCAAACCCCAACCTTCTCAGTGCCAATGCACCTTTATTCACTGTCATTCTAGTTTCCATTAAAAAAATAATATCTGGCCGCATATCCCTTACTGTTACATAAAGGGATTGAACTGTTCGGGGGTTGCCAAGCTCCCGACAGTTCCAACTTAAGATTTCCATGGCTGTTGGAGGGGCTGTCTCGCAGCCTCCGCCAATATCTTGATTCCTTCCTCCTGGTTAGCCCCTTTCTCTATTTTTATTTTTTTCAGGCTTTCTACATTCACACCGCCTTTCAGGCCTTCCCCTTGCACCTTTCTCTTTGTCATCTTTAGTGTTCCAGGCATAGCATTTTCACTTTTTTCCTTAGCCCTCCTCTTCCATCTCCCCCCATAGCTACTCTTTTCATCCACTTTTATAAGTACATTAGCATGCTCAAAAGACCCCCCCTCATCTTCCACCCCCTCCTTATCTCCCTTTCCCTCATCTCCTCCACACTGCATCACCAGTAATTCCCCCAGGGATATAGGGCTCATAACCTCCCTCTCTACCCCCTCTTCTCTAGTTTTTGCTAAAGAGAGCTCTTCATTTCCCTCACCCTCCCTCTCCAACCCTCCCCCCTCTTTCGATAACTGTGTTTCCCCTACCCCTCCATTGTAACTCCCTCTCCCTTACCCTTTCTGTCCCTCTCCCCTTCACTCTCTCTATTGTAATGTTGTGATCCAGATCTATTCCCTCTAGGGGGAACATTCCTCCAGAAACATCCCTTAGAACTTTTTTCAGCTTGAAGCCATACCCCATATTGAGGTCCCCTCTCCATTCCGACGCCATTCTTACAGCAATCACCATCACTATGAACCATACATCCACAATCAAAGCACAATCGAGGTAGCTTTTCATATTTAAAATTAACCCACACTTTCTTACCTTCCACAGCAACCATACGACCTCTAGTAATAGCTTGTTTGATTGGGATCTCAATCCTCACCCTTAACGAGCTATCCCAGGCAATGCCATCCTCCGGGACGTCCACCTCTAGTACCCTTCCCACCGAACTACCAATCTTCCTACCACATTCTTCACTCATACTTCCCAGTGGCATATTCAACATTTGTATCCAGAATACCTCAGTCTCGAACACTAGCGACTGTGCTTGCGCTAAACCATCAAACAGTTTGAGTGTGAAAAGGTGGTTATCGAATAACCATGGACACCCCTCTAACACTCTATCCTTATCTGCATGATTTGAGAAGGAAATAATAAACGTATTACATCCAATCTCCTGGAATTTTGCCGGTTTGCTCACCCTCCAAACTCTAGCCATCGTAGTCTCCACAAAATCTTTCCCAATCCGCCTATCAAGCCAGATTTTACCAACAAGACTCTTTCCCCCTTTTTCAGACATTTTCTCCTCCATTCTCGTACAGGTCCTCCAGTCCTTCCATCCTCCCCCAGCGCAGCCGTCGTGCCCCAGTAAGATTCCCCTTCAAACAGTCGTAACTACCTCGCAACAAACTTTTCCTCGCAAAACTCCACCTCTGCTCGAGAGCCAGAGAGGATACTCTTTTTTTATTGTTTCTCTAATTAAAAGATAAATATTTTAGTTACAAAACGATTACGTAAAAATAAATTTATAAAATGACGTAATCTGATTTGATACTTTATATTATAAAATTACTTTTATCATAAAATAAATCTAGCATATCACGACACTTTATATGTAATCCCTTCCTTATTGTAACATTTCTCAAAGCAAAAAACGTCTGACTTCATCATTTACAATACGTCTCTCATTTTTTCTCCCAATCTTTCTTAACTCTTCTTCTCCACTAGTGCGTTGACACATGGCCCACCACACCTCTACCCAGTTGCTAATCTATTTGATACTACTTTTTCTCATTGAAGATATTGAGGACGAGGAAGCATGCATCTCCTTCAAACAACTTAGAGCAACGAATTACAACACACCACAACCAAGCATCGTTATTCGTTCCAAATGATAACATCAAAGTCCGCTTACGCGCTGTTAAAATCCCTTATCTAAGATGACTCCATGTGTTTGTTGGGAAACCTGACCATTCTTCAAATATCTTGATCCCATTATATTAAAGAACTAACCAAAAAGGTGCAGGATCATAGCCCCAAATAATCTTAAATAGAAAATTCAAAATAGAGAAAAGAAAAACTTGGAAAAAATAAAGAACATAGAGATGGGAGCTACATACATCGGGACGGTTGTTTGCGCGAGTCTACTTGGGGAGCCAAAAAAATACACAGAACAACGGACAACCATTCACATGTTGGAAAAGAAGAAATCAATGACACGTATCATGCTGTCTTCGGCAAGCTAAGCAAGCACCAACCAGACCATTAACTCATAAATTGTAACAAATTTACATATGAAAATAAGGACAAAACCAACACTAATAACAACAAGGCATTGCAATCAAAAGCACCACGAAGAAAGTTACAAGTCCCCATATGATTGGGGTGCACCCTTGTTCCTTAAGGAATAATCGTTGGGATTTTAATCCCTCCCTATTACTAGGACATTAGACCCTAAAAATATGCTTAGCAAAAAAATAAGAAGTCCACATATGATAAAATGAAATGTGTTGGGATAGTATATAATAAGTCATAGTAATGGTATATAACTTTTTTATCGTATGGAAAATTATTCAATTACTATGTTTTTATAATTGCTTTATAACTCTACCTAAAATAAAGGGTAATTTTTTCATATTGAAATTAATGTTTAATGGAATGGCATGATTGTATTGATTAATTGAAAATAAGTTGTAAAATAAGTGTATCATTACCATTTATAAAATAAATTAGAAAAATAACATCATTTAATAAAAATATCCTCAATTTAAAATATAATTTTATAAAAAATAATAATAATAAATTCTATACTTGTAAAATTTATGAATATGGTTAAAAAATGTACATTAAAAAGGTTTGTAATCATCGAATAAAAAATAACTTTAATCATTATCTCAAACACAACGTCATATTGACATATAGAAGATAATCATAAACTATCTTTAGTTATTTTAAAATCACAAAAAATAACGAAAAAATAATTAATTAATGGTGGCATGTTGTACTGTTGGCCTTACGTGTCGTTGGGTCGCTTTAAACAGATATTTTCACTGGCCGGGAGGGTAATTTTTATTTTGAAAAATTCTATTATTATCTCTGCACATCATATATTATATATATATATATATATATATATATATTATGTTTCTATTTTATGAAACATGTAATATATAAACTCCCTCAAACACCAAATCCGGCTAGAGCTTCGGCTCCTTCATTTCTCATTTCTCCTTTGTCTGATTTCTTTTCTTATGTAGTGTTTTAGTTTTGTTTTTATATTTTTCAAGCCAAATAAAGGAGAATTACCGTTCAAGACCTTCCGACTTACATTAGCCAACATGCGCCCCACCTGAATGCTGCCCAGCTGCTGATTTTCAAAACTACCGAACGCGGCACCAAACAGAGTGGGGCGTAGCCTGCACATGCAGGTTGAAGCCTCAAAGCTCGTAGGTGTGTGGCCCTCATACCCCACAGAGGAGCCATTTGCCGACGTAACGCTCGGATTTTCTGGGACTTTTAACTTCGGGACTTCCAAGATCAACTGTCGGCCTTCCTTCCAGAGTGGCGTGTATCTTGCACACGCCATTGTCGACTCTTTGTGTGCTGTACTTTCGTTTTTGCAGAGTTTTCTTAGGGTTTTTCCATTACCTAAGTGAGGTGTTGAGCCGCTGCCTAGATCGAATGCAATCTGGGGCAAAAGTTGATCTAAAGGGCGAGTGATGCAATGGCTAGTGGTCGTGCGGCAGGTGCTCGTGCATAGGAGCCCCTGCGCAGTGGAGGCTGATGCCTGTGGGAGAGCTGGGTGCTCGTGCCCTCTAGGCTCGTGAAGCGGATGCTTGCGGTGGGTGTGCCGTTTAGGCTCACGCTGGTGCTCGTGGCGAGTGACGGTGGCAGAGAGTTTTTGTGTTTTTATGTTTCTGCAGTTTTTTAATGTGTTATTTTTGTAGTTTTTGTTTTGTAGTTGATAAAAAAGAAATAGACTATTGAATTTGGTATCCAAAGCAGCAAAGTCCCATACTCCTCCTCCCTGTGAGGATGGAGGGGCGAGTGCTTCTTTTATTTAGAAGAGGAGTCGTGTAGTTCTGTTTTTTACAGAGCGCTTTCTCTGTTACAAGAAAGTTTTTTAGAATTTAAGACAATGTCCACCACAAAAAAATTTGTGTGAGGGGGTGCTCTAAAGCAGATGCGTAGGTTAGCTTATGGTCTGAGTTTTTCTTGTATTGATAAGTCACAACTGTAACTTCGATTCATTGAATGAAATAAAGTCTGTTTTCTAAAAATAAAAAAATTAATTAATTTTAAAAAATAAAAAAATGTTGGATGTAGTTTTTGACAACGAGTGTATTTCACTTTAAATGCATTTTCAAAATTTAGCCAATATCACACTTTTTTATATTTGTTTATTTTATTTAAATTTAATCTTCACATTGGATTAGTCATTCACTTTCTATATAATAATAAAATATTATTAAATTAATCATTTATTTATTTAATTTATTTATATCAAATTTTATAATTCTATCAATTTAATATTAATAATAATTATATTATAATTAAATTAATATTAAAAAATCATATTTTCAAATGTTATTTAATGTTAATAATAAAAAATTGAGATTAAACTTATCTAAAATTCTATTTAAATTTCTTAATAAAATAATTATAATGAAAGTGAGAAATTAATATTTTAATATTTAATGAATCAATTATAATTATTTATCTTTAACCAATTATTATAATAAAAATCTAAATTATTTTAGATTTAATCAATTAAATATGAGATATTTTTAATATCAATTATATAAATTTTTGCTAACATTTTAGCCAAGCCAACGAGGATGCTCTGAGAAAAACAAATATCCCTTGGCTCGCTGCCATTATACACATCGACCAATCCTCCGCATTCTCTTCCAGATTCAATCTCAAGTCTTTCTCCCGGGAATTCATGGGTTTCTCCAAATGGATCTCTCTGGTTTTCATTCTCCATGCGTCTCTTGCACTACCAGTTTTTTCGAAGTCCTCTCTGAGCCCCGAAGATTTTGCTCAAATCCCAGTGAACTTCCTTGACTTTGCGAAAAGGCCAGAGCTTTCTGATTGGATGGTGGGTATTAGGAGGAAGATACACGAGAACCCAGAACTTGGGTTTCAGGAATTTGAGACCAGTAAGTTTATCAGAGCCGAGCTTGACCAGATGGGAATTGCCTACAAATACCCATTTGCTGAAACAGGTGTTGTTGGCTATATCGGAACCGGTTCACCTCCTTTTGTCGCCATTCGAGCGGATATGGATGCTCTCGCTATTCAGGTTTGTTTCAATGGGACTTCTTTGTTTTTTGCAGGCTTTGACTTTCTAAATGACATTATTATGTGAAAGATTTGGCTTTTTGTCGTATGATTGCAATATGCTTTTTCATCTCGGTGATTGCCATGTACCTGTGTGATGTTAGAAATTGAGGATTCCTGATTATTTTGGTGAATATAAGGAGAGGAAACCTTTTGGAAAATGATGGGATTTTGGTTGTTACAGGAGAGTGTAGAGTGGGAGTACAAAAGTAAAGTTCCTGGGAAGATGCATGCATGTGGGCATGATGCCCATATTTCCATGCTTCTTGGTGCTGCAAGGATTCTTCAAGAGCATCGCGACGAGTTACAGGTTCCTTTCGTAACTTGCATGCGAATTACCTTTGCCTTTGCCCTTTTTACTATTCACTTTATTTTAACTGATTCTCATGACAGCTCTTATGCATCAGTCTCTTCATTGAGATGGATTTTCTGCTTTTCATATTGAATAACCTTTATACATTCAAATGGTCGATTGTGATGGAAAAACGTACTTCATTTTATGTAAACGTAGGCTACGCTCACTGACTCATGGCTCTACATAACGAATTATTATCTCCCCTGTTTGGTTATGCACTACACGGAGCCAAGTCTCTGCTTTCCAATACTACCGGTTATGTTGCTTTAGAATTATTGCAGTGTGTGTGTTTTCTCCAGAAGAAAATTTCTAAAAAAATTTGTTCTGTTTATGAAAGGGAACGGTTGTCCTTGTTTTCCAACCAGCTGAGGAAGGAGGTGGTGGAGCAAAGAAAATGTTAGATGATGGAGCACTGGAGCATGTTGATGCCATTTTTGGGCTGCATGTTTCTTCTACCTTGCCTGTTGGTGCAGTGGCCTCCAGGTCTGGACCTCTATTGGCTGCGAGTGGTTTCTTTGAGGCAGTAATTAGTGGAAAGGGAGGTCATGCAGCCATTCCCCAGCACACAATCGACCCAATCTTAGCAGCTTCCAATGTAGTTGTTAGTTTGCAACATCTTGTTTCCCGGGAAGCCGATCCCTTGGATTCACAGGTTCTCTCTCTCTCTCTCTCTCTCTCTCATGCTCACAAACACATTTTTCTGGGGTAAGTCACACTTGCAAATTTTATTTCATTGTAGCGGTCTTTTTTTTTTTGTCTTGTGTAAATTCTATGAAAAAACTTAAAAAATCCATTGAAAAGGTTGGTTCCCCTTGTGTTTCATTGTGGTTTCAGCATCCGCTATTTGTTTCACACACAACAAATTTCATGGGTAAAGAAACATAGCCTGATTAGATTACCTCCTATTGGCACATATCTATACCAACTGCACTCAAGGGAATATATTATTCCAATGCGATTTCATCAGGTATCCTCCGCCCCCACCAATTATGGTTTTCATATCTGGTAAATGTCTGTGCAAATTGTTTAAAAAATTTTAAAAATCCGTTGAAGAGGTTGGTACCCCATGTGTTGCATTGGGGTTTCAGCCTCTGCTATTAGTTTCTCACAGATAAAATGCATAGGTAAACAAATATTGCCTGATTACTTCCTATTGCTACAAACTGCAATCAGGGGAATATATGCCTTGTAAAAAGCATATTGTTTTACTTTTTTGCTTGGCAAATGAAATGAATCTGTCTTGTAGCTGCATGGCATCACTTTCAGAATTTCAACTTCCAATTTATCCTTTGCAATAATTACATATCAAAAAAGAATTATTCTTTGCAATAATTTCTTCTTCTAGATTCCCCATCCTTTTGTTCCTCCTTAATTTCTATCTTTGGGTTAGATCTCATCAAGCATTGACATTTGCTTTCCCATTTAAAAACTAACGGATTTTTTTTTTTTTTGTTTTGTTTTTGGTTTGTTATAGGCGTTGCCTGGTCATTCTCTTTAGTGAATGAGCCAATCAATAACCCTAAAGACGGTTCTTGACAAGCCTTTGTAGAGTGGCCTCTTAGTTGCTTTCTGGCTGTTTAATTGAACTTCTCTTCACAAAAGCATAACTTGCAGGTAGTTACTGTTGCTAAGTTCGAAGGAGGTGGCGCATTCAATGTTATTCCAGATTCTGTTACAATTGGTGGAACTTTCAGGGCATTTTCAAAAGAAAGCTTTATCCAACTTAAACATAGAATTGAAGAGGTAAACTTCTTGAATGCTACTTTTGATGGCCTTTATTTGTGGCAACCAGTATGCCTTTTATATTCTGTTTCCTCTTGCCTGGACCAGAGGGTCCGCACCACAACTTGTGTACCTGTCCCACTTGCTGTTCCCAAGTTTTAAGATATGTGTGAATAGGCTAGCTGGTGCCTTGAACAATATGGTTTCTATTCTTGGTGGTGAAAAGTTAGCCAGCATGCAAGAGACATGGGCAAGTTGTAATATCTTTTTCCTTTTGAGAAATTATATTTTAGATCTCCGAACTACCATGTTTTTTCAATTTTTATCATAAATAGCCAAAACTTGTAGTAGGCACCTAAACTATCAATTTTTGTCAATTAGCATCCCCTATTAAAATTTGATTCATAAAATCAATGAAAAATAGGACATGTAGTACAATCGTAAGCAAGGGTGAAAACTGCCAAAATTTTGTAATTTAGGGTGCATTAGGGATGGAAAGAAGGGGGACAGGGGGCCAAAAATATTGAACCCCCATTGGCTTCCAAAATGGTTTTTAAAGAATTTATATCTGGCCCCTCAAAATATTTCAAAGTTCTCTTTATCCCCTAAAATTTTAAAAAAATTGTATTTGACCTCTTGCATCATGCATGCTGTATATCTATAGTAGTGAGCCAAAAAAATATATATATTTCCCTTTGAAGTTATGGTAATATTTTCTACATCTGTAATTCAGTCTATAATACTATTTTTTGTATCACTACTACACATGGAAAAATATATATTACAAAATAAGTCAAAAAATTATTTAGTTATCATAATATTAATTTGACTCCCTCTAAAGACAAGCTCCTAGTGCCTACTGGGGTTGCATATTACAAAACGGTGGTAGTTTAGGATGCAAAGTATAATCTTCCTTTTCTGTTTTTAACCTTCTCTCTATATTTTGGGTGATTGCTTGGCTAGTTGTTGGGGACACTCTCCTTGTTATAATAGAATGTGTATTGTGTATGTCGACTTCTATGTTGAATGTTAATTATCTTAAAATGCATCTATGCATAGTATAGGTCATCACAAAACAAGCCAGCGTACAAAGGTGCAATGCAACTGTCATTTTTAATGAAAAGGAAAAGCCCTTTTTCCCAGTGACTGTAAATGACAAAGATCTGCACAAGTACTTTCGGGAAGTTGCAGGGTGCATGCTAGGCACCCAGAACGTAAAAGAAATGCAACCACTGATGGGATCAGAAGACTTCTCATTTTATACGGAGGTGATTCCAGGATACTACTTCTTCATTGGGATGAAGAATGAGACTCAAGGACAGTTCGAACAAGGGCATTCCCCCTACTTTAGGGTCAATGAGGATGTGCTTCCATATGGAGCCGCACTACATGCATCATTAGCCACGAGGTACCTCCTTGAAAAACAACCCAAGGCTAATCCACCAAAGGGGAGCTTTCGTGATGAACTGTGAAGCACCAAAGAAAGCATGTGAGTCAATTCTTTATTGTAATATATTGAGCAACTTGTTTGGGTTGAAAATCAAATGCTGAGTTATGCATTGATATCTTATAAGCTAACAGTTGCTGGTTCTTTATACAATTTTATCAGTTATGGAACTGATAAGATAACTGCACGGGAATTCAAAATAAACACTGAAACAGAGAAGGAAAAGTGATATGAGGAGACTGCAGATTTAATGCCCTTGATTGAGTATGGGACGGTGATGAATGAGATCTCATGTTGTCTAGAAAGGAGATGTAATGCCCCAAATGAAGGCCCAAGCCATATGGCCTATAATCCAAAATGACTAGTCAATAATACAATTAGAGTTCTATTGAAACATTAAAAAGAGCAAGAATTTCTCATTCCCAAGTAATGTGAGATATTATACCCCACCTACTTATATCACTTGTCAGAATAGGGTATCACAGGAGAAGTTTTTTTTTTTTTTTTGATAGGTGGGTATCACAGGAGAAGTTCACACAATTTACAATAACTTCAAGGAATTTCAGATGTGACCTTGACTAGTATTTTTGAAGTTGAGTTTAGACATGGCTTGAGTTTTAATTGGATTGTTACAGCAGAAATTAAGCATTTGAGGTGTTGGTTATTGTGTGTGTGACTGACACGCTTATGTTGCTATTCAGGTGGTTTATGGCTCACCGTGCTGGGACTGGACCCAAGCCTAGCTCTTATCGATGTGAAGCATTTGCACAATTTTGAATTGTATGTAAATTTGATAGAAGAAACAGCAATAATGGTGTATTTGAGTTATTATCTATATTTTAAGACAATCTATCTCAAGTTGAATGTGCTTATATTTTATATCATATGCTTCTCGTGGTTCATACTTTGGGATGACTGATTAGATCATGAGGTTATTTCTTATGAATTGGATCCATTTGCTATTTCAATATTGAAGGGTTTAGACTTCAGTTGGTGTTCGAGATTTTTACGTTTTCAGCCATTTATGCATTGTTCAATTGGTGTTCAAGACTTCAGGTGGTGTAACCGAATCATTTGAGGTCTTAAGGATCTTACGTGTGGGATTATGGAAGAATAGAAGAAAGAGTTAAAAGAGAATTTTCTAAACTTACTAGATTTAGAAAAGAGAATCTCTCACTTTCTAAAGTGAGAGATTCTCCCGAGAAGAGAATTTAACATGATTTTTCATGTGGCAGCAAGGTTTGTTAGAAAACTTTCCCAGGATGTGTACTGTGGCTCTCCTCGGAGATATTTCATAGTGTGACAAGTTTTTTTGTGTGTAAACTTTTTTATATAAAATTTGTGTACAGACTTTACATTTCTTAGCAAAATATAGAATCTTTTTAACTCTCGAGAAAAGTTGAAGTGGTAGCTTGCACTTTGCATATCAAAGAGTAAGAAAAATGGTTCCTATTTTAGGTACGTGGATGGAATGAGTTCAAACAAAAACTAAATTTACATTATTTCCTTGAATCTTTTGCACTTAATAAACAAGGGTCTCGCTTGTATACATCTCGGATACTAAATTTAAGTATGATTTGGACAGTAAGTTAAAATGAAAGTTAAATAAAATATTATTTTTTAATAATATTATTATTTTAAAATTTAAAAAAATTAATCTGTTTATTATATTTTGTGTGCAAATTTTAAAAAATTATAATGATGATATAAAATGAGATGATTTGGATAAGCGAATTTGGTATCCAAATCGGCCTTAATCAAACTTCAATCAGTTACAGGAAAATACAACTTGGCAGCAAAAACTACAACAATATATGCATCATTTTAAGCACCTGTATCGCTTATCCAAACCAAATCTTCTTTGTTTAACTCTCAACCTTTAAAATGATTGGATGAAAGCCTTGACAAAGAATGTGTTTAACATCTATTATGAGAGAGAGAGAGAGAGAGAGAGAGAGAGAGGGAGAGAGAGAGATCCCACTGGAGGTTTCAAAGTTGATGAATGAGAACTTGCTTTCTTCTATTTGCTGCATTTCAATCGTTAAGACATTGACCTTAAAATCCAACAATCAACTTGCAATGAAGTGGTCATTTCAATTGCAAAGGTGTTGCCACCTGGCTATTCATTCCATAATGAAAACAAAACTCTCTTTCATGTCAACCATTCGTCCATAACATCATCAAAAGCACAGTAAATTTAAGAAAGACACGGCACCCACAGATAAATCACATCATTTTCAGCTCAATTAACCAATTAGGCAAAATTCCATAACAATGATAATCCAGTAGACAACTCCGAAAAATCACATCAGCATCAGGGTCTTCAATAACATTGAAATTCTTCCAAGAAAAAAGAAGAGGAAAAAATAAGCAAAACTTTAACCTAAAGAGCTCCTCATCCCCTCAGAGCATTCTTCACTTCTCCGACGAGTTGGGTCCCCTCTTCTTGCCGAATCCAACAACTACAATCATCCAAAAAACACGGATAGTTCCCAATCAAAATCATATTGATAAAACCTCCCAAATCACAAATTTCTCAGAACCCATAACATCACATCCATGCTGTTACAACACCCATATGTTAAGAAAAAGAGTATCAAGATTGAAAATTTACACTAAAAAAGCTGATTTCAAAATCGAATATTAAAAGCAAAATACAGATAGAAAATGAGAGACAAACCGGCGGTGACAAATCTGCGATTGTATTGCATGCGCTTGTGGGCGCGTCCACGGGGTTTCTTTTTCTTGTCTTGCTTCGCCACTTTGGGAGTTTGGCCTCTCACTTTACCGGCCCGAGCCAGAGATCCGTGTACCTTACCTGAAAAATAAAACAAAATGAACAAAAAAACAAAAATCAAAGATTTGAAAACCCACAAAGCATAGAAACCGTAAAAAGGAGGAGATCTGAGGCAGAGAAATATTTGAGGTCAGCTTAGATAATTACCCATGGTTGATTGCTAGAGAGGTGCTTCGGCTGTTAAGAGAAAGTGCGGCAACCTGTTGCAAAGATTTTAAAGAGATCTAGGGTTAGGGTTTTGGGAAGAGAATATTATATACGGCAAACTGATCTGGGCCGGGCTTTCGAATGTACACGGTAATACGGTATGCAAGAGTTCGTTCGAGCCCACACTTCTATTATTCACGCCCATCTGTGTTAATGGGCCCTTGGAAGAAAAAAAGTTCTATAAACACAATTCAAAAAGAGAGATGTTACTCATCATTCCACACCACGTATTTTATTTTATTCTTATTAAAATAATTAAGTTATTTTACTTATCATTCATACATCACATATTTATTATAGAAAAAAAAATTGAAAAAAAAAATTAAAATAGATGTAGTTTGTGGGGATGATAAGTAGAATTATTGATATTCAAAAAAGCAATTAGATATTTTGACTTTTCTGATGCAAATATGTGTATCACAAAAATTAGGAAAATATTTTAGTCATAAAATAATTTTATAAAAATAAGTTTAAAAATTGAGACGTTTTGATGTAGTACGTCATATTGTAAAATTACTATAATTGTAAAGATCTAACGTCTTATATAAGACCATATCAATTTATGAATTTATTTTTGTAAAATTTTTTATAACTGCTATATCACTCCTCAAAAAAAAAAAATTATCAAATTTTATAAACAAGGGCGTGAATTGATATATCAGACTTATTAAGGGGTAAATATACATGTTTATGTCTTCATACCAAGAATACTTATGTAAATCTGAAACTCAAATCAAACTAGAAATTCAAAATGAAATGTAGTGTCACGTTGATTTAGAAATTCAAAATCAAAATAATCTATTCCCATTTTCATTAAATATTTTCTTTTCCCACCAATTATGATTTGGCCTCATTTGGTTATTAGATTATACTCAGCTCAGCTGAGTTTGGTTAAGATTTAGACTTCTTCTAGCTAAGAGTGTAAAAAAAAATCGAAAAACATGACAGGTTCAAAACTAGTTTCCATAATGGCAAAACCGGTCCGATTCCGGTTCTAGTTTTTTTAGGCCCAGACCGAACAGGTTCTATATAATATATATTTTAATTTTTTTTAATATTATATATAAATTTTTTTATATATAACATATATAACAATATAAATTAATTTAAAAATAAATGAAAATTGGAAGACTTTAAACTGAAACTGATAAACCATATCAATTGAAAAAAAATCCTAAATATCAAAATATTTGAATTTATATATCAAAGATATAAATAAGATCACTAAAATATTATTTAGCAAAAAAGAAAGAAAATCACTCAAATATTATTATTTTATGGCCTAATAAATTCTCAATATATTTTTTTTGATAAGTACATAATACATTAATAATTAGTAATACTAATATACATTATATACTAATTATAATTTACATTAGTAAACTAGTAATACTAATATACATTAGTAAATTAATTATAATTTACATTTTATTGTCTAATGCTAATAGTCTAATACTATTAGTTGATTGTTTAAAGAGAACATTTCCTAATTAAAAACATGTCAAGAGGTGTTAGGGCAGTTTTTATTTTTATTTTAATTTTAATTATTATTATTATTAGTAGTAGTTATTAATAGCAATAGATTTTGGAATAAAAATATAAAACAAAATTTTTTTAAGCCGTATTTTTTTTAATAAACAGATTTTGTTTACAAATTTGCATTTTAATAAAATCGGAACTGGAAAAATCGGATGTACTGGTTTATGAGGTAATCGGTGTGTAATCGGTTTTTGAAAATACAAAATCGGTACATACTAATTCAATCCTAAATTTTGTCTAAAACTGGACCGATTATACCCATAGTTTTAACATCCAATCACTTAACTCTCAAATCACTAAATTCATCTCAACTCAAAACCTTTTTACATGTGGGACTTATAACATTTTTCAACTCAACACCTTTTTACATGTGGTATTGACAGCTCTTTCTCTTTCCATGTATTTAGTCTCCAGAAAATCAGCAATTTTCTTTATTTTAGGAATTAGCCTAATTACCTCACTTACCATATGTATATGTTTCCATACTTGTCTTCTGTAAGTCTATTTATTTGTAATTCTATACACACAGAAATATACTAATTCAATGAAAACTATTCTCATCTATTAGTTTTAACATGATACCAGCCTAATCGATCCCTAAACCCTACACATGCGGCCACCAACTCCAACCCTCCCGTCTCCTTACCCTATCTCCTTCACCCATTAGATTCTCTAAGCCTCATCCTTGTCAATAGTCTTCTCACTTGTGACAATTTTCCCAAATGAAAGAAAGCTATGACACGAGTACTCAATGCAAAAATAAATTAAGTTTCGTTGATAGCACCCTCAACCCCCCCGATCACTTCATCGGACTACCCTCAATAGAACCAAACCAAAGACATGATCCTTACTTGGATCCTTAACTCCATCAGTCCATCCATCGCAAATTCCCTTGAGTACCATAACGATCCTCGTAGTGTATGGGTCGACTTATCTTCTCGCTTCTATCATGGCAACAACGCCATCATTATTACCTCAAACGAGCCCTCTCTTCCCTGCAACAAACCACCAACTCAGTCCATGATTACTGTAACCAAATTAAACAAATTTGGGATGAACTTGGACATCTTCAAAGCATCACTGACCTCAAGGATTTGCAACAGCAAGCTGAAGATGAGAGAGTCTTCCAATTTCTTCTTAGCCTTAATGACTCTTACCTTTCCGCACACAGATCTTGGCAATGGATCTCCTCCTCTCCATCAGCAAGATTTTCTCTATTCTCTTCCAAGAAGGATGACAACGGTGGCTCCACCTTTGCACCACCCCATCCGAGAGCCTAGCCATGGCAGTTCACACCCCTGGATGCCTAAAATTCACCTTCAAGTGCACTGTCTGTGGGAAGGAGGGTCACACTCGTGAACGCTGCTGGGCCGCCGTGGGTTACCCACCTAGTCGCGAACCATGCTCCAAGCCGTGGCCTTCGATCCTTGGCCAACCCCCACCTACTACGAACCAAGCCATCACCACCACCTTGGCGTCAAGCCTAGTTCCTGGTCTCTCATTGGAGCTCTATCAGAAATTAATTTCCTTGCTAGCACTGACGCCTCCCTCTCCTTCGATTTCAACTGCTAATTTAGTTGGCAATATTTTCTCCCCTCCTCATCTGCTTCTTTCTTCAATCGAGACCGATCTAAGACCTCTTGATTCTAGTCACTGTGTTCAGCTCCCCGCTGGAGACGATGTCCCTGTCGAAGGCATTGAGACTTGTATTCTCTCCTCTTTTCTTACATTGTCCAATGTCTATAATGTTCCCACTTTCTCTTTTAAGCTTTTTTCTATTTCCCAACTTACACTTCAAACTTCTAGTGTCATCTTATTTTCCTTTAACACTTATCTATTTCGGGACCTACAATTGATGAGGCCGATTGGAGTAGGTGATCTTTGCAATGGACTTTATGTGTACTGACGTGATCCTCCACTTGCATTCTCTGCACAACCCACCTTTAATAAGACCTTATGGCATCAACGTCTAGGTCATCTATGTAGTTTTACTATTTCTAGTATTTTTAATTCTCCTTGTATTATTTCTGATTGAGACATTTGTGCTCGTTCTAAGCACACCAGATTTTCTTTTTCTCTTTCTACTAATAAAAGTGCTTTAATTGTATTTTTGGTGATATTTGGGGTGGTTACCATACTTCTTCTATGTGGGGGGCTCATTATTTTCTCACAATTGTTAATGATTTTTTCTGCACTACTTGGATATATCTCATGTGTTTTAAATCCGAAACTTATACTCATTTAACATAGTTTTTTGCTCTTGTCCAAAATCAATTTAACACCATAGTTAAAATCATTCAAACTGATAATGGACAAGAATTTCTCTTTAATTAATTTCAAACTTATTTTCCAGATCACGACTTTATTCATGAACATACTTGTGTTGAAACTCCTCAATACAATGGCGTTGCAGAGCGTAAACACCGGCATCTTTTGAATGTTGTTTGCAGTCTCAAATTTCAAGCACACCTACCTTTAAAATTTTGGGACGATTGTGTCCTCATTATTGCATATCTCATCAATCGCACTCACAATCGTCTTTTTAGCAATAAATCCCCTTTTGAAACACTTTTTGATAAAATACCCAACTATGATCACCTTCATGTATTTGGGTGCCTTTATTATGCTCAAACTCTTCGTGCTCACTGTGAAAAATGTTGTGCTTGTGCTACCAAATGTGTGTTTCTAGCCTACCTTAGTACTCATAAAGCAAACAACTCTCCTATATTGACATTCAGTCCACATTTTTTTCCCGTGATGTCACCTTTCATGAGTAGCAATTTCTTTTTCGAGATATTCTTGATTCTTCCTCTCCCTCTCCCTCCACCTCTCTCATCCCTCTCCCTGTTCTGGAACCCATAGTGTCTTCTCCTTCATCCTCTGACTCTCCTGCCACCTTATCACCATTATCTTCTTCAGCTCCACCACCTGCTTCCCTTCCATCCCCCCTGCTTCTCGTCCTCATCGCACAATTACTCAACCTGCCTATCTTCCTGACTATGTTTATCCGACCTTACATACAGAGCCCACTACATCCTCACCTACCCCACCGGCCTCAGGTATTACTCACCTTTTATATGTTTTCTTTCATATTCTCATTTTTCTTCCTCTCGTATCTCTTATTTAACTGCTCTCACCACTTTTATTGATCCCTCATATTATTCTGAGGCTATCCGTCACTCTCATTGGCGTGAGGCCATGTCCTTTGAAATTCATGCCTTAGAGGACAATTCAACTGGGACTCTTGAGCCACTTCCTCTTGGTAAGAAACTTATTGATTGCAAATGGGTTTTCAAAACCAAGCTCAAGACCGACAGTTCCATTGAGAGGTACAAAACTCAACTAGTTACCAAGGGCTACACACAGGTTGAAGGCCTCGATTATCATGAGACATTTGTTCCGGTTGCTAAAACGACCACTATACGGTGCTTATTAGCAGTTGCTGCCACCAAATATCGGCTCATTGATCAACTCAATGTCAACAATGCCTTTGATATGAACCCGTGAGAATGGAATCTCTTGAACCAACAATTAATTTAAGAACTCAACCAAAAAAGCCAAAATCAAGCTAATTGAAAATTTAGACCTGCTGAGGAACTCATTTCAAGAACCTAAATTATATGAAAATCTAGACCCGTTGAAGAACCTGTCTTAAGAACCTAAATTATAAGGAAGAACACCAAAAAGGTTGTGATTTGCCTTTGATAAGTTCAAAAGTTCATTCAAGAATAAGAGGAGATAAACTCAACTCATAATGAATAAATTCATGAAATTTCATAAACTGATTAAAATGAGACTACAAAAAATATTTAAAGCAAAACCTAATTAAAACTCTAGCCAAAATAAATCCTCATATTCTAAAAATGCCCTTGAGTGAATAGTGTCGCGTCTATAGTAAGGCTATAGTACTCGTCTACAGTAACTTCTTGAAACCCTAGTTCAACAAAATAATAACTTTCCCAACATGCCCTTGAATAGGCGCCCCCTTAAGTCCTTCTCATAATAAACCCAATCATTCTAAACTGATAAAATAAGTCCTTTAAATGAATTAAACAAGTTGAAAGCCTTCAAGTGCCCAAAGCCTTTAAGTCATATTGTTGTCCTCTTCCATAACTTGTATCAAATGAATCAAAATTGAATCTTCATCTTTTAAACCTATCTTGAATGTTGGGCTCTTGCTAGACTCGTCCCAAGTGGAATGCACCAATCATTACATTGCCTCATTGATCTTCTTTGCTATTGACTTTGTAATAAGCCCATTTGGATCTTGCAAAAAATCTTTAAGACTAGGTTCATTTTGTGCCCATTAGCCTTCTTGTATGACAATCTTGATGAAAAAGTTTACATGACCCCACCACCCAAATATTGTACTAAGGGGGAGACCCATGTTTTCGTCTCAGAAAATCCCTTTATAGCCTCAAACAAGCCTCCAGAAACTGATTATCTAAACTAACCATGTGCTTCTTGATGCAGGTTTTCATCAGTCTTAGGTAGATCATTCTTTGATCACTCTTGTCACTGGCACCATCATCACTATTGTTCTTATTTATGTTGATGATATCTTAGTCGCTGGTAATGAAATTTCTCAAATCGAGATCTTAAAAAGAGTTCTCTTCACTCACTTCAAAACAAAGGATCTTGATTCTCTAAAGTACTTTCTTGGACTCGAAGTTGCTCAGTCTTCCAATGACATCTTTCTTAATTGGCGCAAATATGCTCTTGACATCCTCTCCGACAGTGGACAATTGGTGCCCAGACTCCTCCTTTTCCCATGGACCAGCACTTGAAACTCAATAATCAAGACGATGACCTATTTTTTGATCCTTGCCTTTACCGTCGTCTCATTGGCTGCCTCATTTATCTGACCATCACTAAACTAGACATTGTTTATGCAATCAATATCTTCAATCAATTCATGCATGCTCCTCAAGTTCCTCACATGACTGTAGCTTCTAGAGTTTTTTGTTACATCAAAGGCAGCCCCAGCCAAGGCATCTTCTTTTCTTCCATTAACAGTCTACATTTCACAGCATATACAGATTCTGATTAGGCCAGTTGCCCCACCACTCGTCATTTCACTACAGGATACTTCATTTAGTTAGGCACCAGTCGAATCTCCTGGTGTACAAAGAAACAGACTGTTGTGGCTCGCTCTTCCGTCGAACTTGAAAATCATTCAATTGGAGCCATTCGATAAGGTGCTTTAGATGTTGGTGTAGTCCCTGGAATGAGGTCTATTGAGAACTTAGCTTCTCTATCCAGGGGTAGTTATGAAATATCATATAGAAATACATCCCTGAACTCTCTGACCACCTCTATAGCCTCCAATCTAAGTCCATCCATTGGTGGTGAAACCAGACTTCCCAAAAACCTGTGCAATCTTGTCTCAATAATTGCAGAGCCTGCATTGTCGAGATAACACGTGGTGGAGAACTTTCTCATGGTGCTTGGAAACTGAACTCTTTCCCATTTTTAGATTTAAAAGCCACCCTCTTATTGAAGCAATCTATGCACGCATGATTCTGGGATAACTAGTCCATTCCCAGAATTACATCAAATCCAGTCAAGTTAAATATAACTAAGTCACCAGGAAGAAATCTTCCCTTGAAGCTCCACTGACAACCCATTAGAACAGAATTGCAATTGATATGTTCTCCCAGAGGCAGATAACACATACTAGTCTCTAATGATTCGGGCAACTTTTTAGACAACGATGCATAATGATTCGAAATAAAGGAGTGTGTGGCATCAGAATCAAATAGAACAGATGCATAATGAGAAAACAACATCAATGTACCTATATGAATAGCATAATGACTTAGAACTATAAGGATTATGTAAAATATACATCATATTTTGTATACGTCTAAGCTTAGGACAAGGAAATGTACATGTGACTACATCATTTGACGTCGTAGTGTCATCAAGGGTGAGGGAATATACACGTGCTGTAGCTGTCATCTTCTATCCTCCACTCTTTCTTGATTCCCCGGATTTCTTCATAGGATAGTAATGAGCTAAATGGTTTGGCTTCCCTCACTTGAAACACACGTTCTGGCCACATAAGCATTTTCCCATATGCTTCTTCCCACATGTTAAACATGTAGGATAAGTTTGCCCTCCTATCTAT
This sequence comes from Cyclocarya paliurus, assembly GCA_029856935.1. NCBI lineage: Eukaryota > Viridiplantae > Streptophyta > Magnoliopsida > Fagales > Juglandaceae > Cyclocarya > Cyclocarya paliurus. Next base: position 29,024,266 of record CM056950.1, on the reverse strand, counting down.
GGCCCTGGAAGGTTATCACGGTAGACCTATTATTCTTGTTTGGTGCAGATTGGATTGGCTATGACTATTACTGGCACTTCTTCTGATTATTATATTCGATACTCTCCAGGATACCTTCTTCAATAATAGTGGCTTGATTCACCAACTCAGAAAAATTTCGAATCTTAAGGGCACATACTCGATCTCTAATTCTCCAGTCCAGACCACGTTCAAATTTCTCACTTTCTTTTCCTCACCTGGAATCAAATAACTAGCATAACGAGACAACTCCATGAATTTGGTGGCATATTGATCAACCATCATCGTTCCCTGTGTGAGGTCCATGAATTGACGTGCTCTAGACTCTCGTAAAAACTGTGGAAAGAAACGATCTAGGAATACCTCGTTAAAGTGCTCCCAACTAATGGGGACTCCTTCCCCTAGTTCATTTTGTAAAAGTACCCGCATTGACTTCCACTAGTTGTTAGCTAGGTCTGTTAGATTGTATATCGCATAAATCACCTTTTGATCATCTGTGCAAAACTCTTCAAAAATCTTCTCCAAATGTTCAATCCAACTATCTGCATTCATAGCATTTAACTTGTCATCGAAGGTTGGGGGTGCTGACGAGAAAACTGCTCCAATGTACAGCCAACTTGTGGTGCCCTAGGTGTGGCGTAATGACCGGTAGCCATCGATTCGAAAAACTGAGTCGCTACTATGCCCAAAGCATTTGGATTTCCATTCTAACCAGATCCAAAAGTGTTCCTAGTGCCAACCATGTTCTGATGCAAAATATAATAATATTAATAATTAACAATTAACAAGAAGGCAAAGAAACAAACGGAAGATTATAAAATTACGAGTGGCCCTACAGCTTTTACAGAGGTAGTGTTAGTGCTTGGCTCACAACAAAATATTATTTCACAAGTATGCAATTTTTAAGTAAGTACATGTTTTTTTAAAAAGTACTTCGAGTTTTATATTTGTGGTTGTGATTTTTACAGATGGATGAGATGTTACAGATGGATCCTCAACATCATGACCGGCGTGCTCAACTGATGAATTAAATTCGAATTGATGTTTTGGATTTTGAGTTTTTGATAATGTATTCTCAGATCATATCATCCATTGTATGGTTTTGTATTTTGAGTTTTTTATGATGTATTCTCAGAGATGCTACTCTTTGTTGATTTTGAGTTTTTAATGATGTATTCTCAAAGTTGCTACTCTATATTGGTTTCGAGTTTTTAATGAATGAAGTGCAATTTTTACTATGTCTGGATTAATTGAAGAATAAAATTTTAAAGCATGAGCGACTGAGTTTGGAAACTAGTCAAATTTGAAACTGCATGTCAGGAACATTCCCAATCATTATAGAAGCTGATCTTATCCTTCTAAATCATTATCCTGAGCAAGTATATATAGAAGTTTTTATATATAATCATACATTTAAGTATGCTTAGAAGCCAATCTTAACCTGAGCATTATACATTTAAGTATATTTTTTTTCAATCTTCATGCAAAACCGCGCGCAAAGAATTTACTTATAAAGTATGGCTGCTGGACAATGTAGCACATAAAGTCTGGAAAACTCTAATTATTTATTGTAACATCACAAGTCTAGTACAGTGTAGCACATAAAGTGATATTAGACGCTTACAACAATTTTACAAGTGACCAGTCTAACTTGACAACGCTTAAAATACTTTACAACTTTACAAACTTAGCAAAGGAGCTAAGTCCCAACACGATATAACAACCTTATGAATAACCAACACTTTCTTTTGGATGTCCTCCTCTCTTTTAGGGATCTCTTCCTTTGCATGCTGGAGTTTTTCCTCTATCTTATAGAGTTTTTCCTCTCTTTGTTGGAGTTCTCACTCTCTTTGTTGGAGATCTTTTTTCCTGAAAACTGGACTTTCATTGTATTCTTCCAAACTGCCCATAAAAAGTAGTTGCAGTGCGATTTCTCTGCGCCAAAAACAAGTTCAGAAATTATTATAGTATATAGGAAATTAAAATCAACACCAATAAAGTGTTAGTAACTACCTCTTTATTGTACTTTAGACATGAGTGAAGCTTGGTATTCTTGTAACAAAGAAGGGTCTCATGATCATCAAGTACTGTGTCAATAGTACTGTACTTATAACTTTCTTTGATGCATATATGGGATTTGGGTATATATTCATGACAACAATATAATCAATTTCCAAAAATAATCACTTAAAAGCTAGAAAAAGCAAAAAAGAAAAAAGCTGCTTGTGCTATATGTGTCTTTTAAATAAGCTGCATAAAGAAGTTGTCATATATACGTATGAGGATTTGGATTGTGGAATGTTAGGGCTGAGGAAAAGAAGTAGTCACATATAGATCCGAACTGGTTTAAAAAGCTAGGTTAAAAAGCTGCAAAAACACTACATCAGCCTCAACATATGGTTCCAGGTGGAAGTCCATCCCTAATTCCATTGTCAAATCGGTTTCACAAGTTTGTATACATCTCTTTGCATTTATGTGTTTTCGTCCTCCCACCCCTACTTGTTTTCTTATCACCACATTTCATAGGTGCATGTGCATGCCAAGAAATGTTTTTACTCTTCTTAATTCTAATGATTATTTCTCATTAAAGGTACCTCTGTCTTTGGCCATAAGGGTAGCATCCTTTCAAGGAACATTGTTGTTTACATTGCAATCATTATGGAAAAACCAACTATATATTTCCAAAATCACATAAACCAAAAAAGTAGAATGTCTGAAAATCTAAATTCATAATGTCTCGAAATACCAACCAATACCGAAACTTAAAAATTTATAGAAATTCCATATTATCTCCAAGTAAAATAACATGAAAATTAAGAGCAAATTGATTCATGTAAATTCACCAACCAGTCGAGTGCAACGTATTGTACAATATAAATCGCAAAAAAAACAAAATAAGCAACTTAAAATTGCAAAAGAAAAAACATAGAAAAAACAAATCATAAGAGCAAGAAGATTCATAGAAACAAACAAAACAATGACATTGCTTTTTCGGACCTTCTTACATGTGAGAGGTGATGCCAAGAAGTACACGCAATCGGTGTTCCTTTTTAGCAGTTCTTTGTTCAATTCTGAAGAGAAAAGTGAATACTTAAGAAGTGAAACGTGAGAAAGAGATCATAAGCCACACACACACACATATATATATATATATATAGAGAGAGAGAGAGAGAGAGAGAGAGATTCCCAGTGAAAAAGCCTCTAGGGTTTTCGAAGGAAGGGGGAAGGGGGAGGGGAGGAAAGTTTGGAGATGAAATGAAATGATTCGTTTCAATTCGTGCTTGGGCAATCCTCCCCCTGGGACTGTACCCAGAATTATTTTTTCCAACAAATGAGATTCGAGCATAGGCAGGAAAATGAACAAAATAATTAAAAAAGAATATGGCATAGAATCCAAAAAATAATAAAGAAAAAAGATTATGTCATAGTATCTCGCTTTTGGAATCTACTATTAACCAGCGGGAAATGATACCCCACTTCACTTTACACAACAGCCCTATGTGGCATTTACTTTTTGTTTTTTAATAACTTTAAGGTGTTGGACTAAAAAGTCTGAAATTTTCATACCCACCCCAGGTCATTAACCTCGTCCGTCTCCCTCAAAATCTCAAACCTAAATCCGGTCACCATTGCCACTTCTTGCATAGAAACTTCTGGAATTACAGACAAGGACAAGCTTCTAGAATTCCACCTCTGTCAAGTATTTGCACAATTAGAAAGGCCAGGACATAAAGAACTACACTACACACAGAAGGAACACATAAAAAACAAGTCACATACCTTTCATGTTCAAATGCTAAATCAATCCCCCATTTCACTTTATTCTTAAACTTCCTGCTGCTTTTCACTGCCTCTTCTAGAAGTTCCATTGCCTCCGTATTTGAAGTCAGCTCAAATGTGGTTGAACCAACTATTCATATATGCTTAACGCAAGTCTTAGTAAACTTATCAGCCATGAATTCCATATCATCAAGGCAATTGCTGAGTAACCACTGATAGAGAAATTTCACATATGCCTTGGCACAGTTCATATCATCCTACAAAAATAGGCACTCAGATGCAACCTCTATCTGTGATATGTCTTACCATTCTATCACATAATTGCATATTCACTATGAATGCTAAAAGCATTCGCATTGGAATATCCAAATGTAAATGCAAAAGTTCAAATGGCTAATAAAAATGAAAACGGATTGCATTGGATTATGCAAGTGTAAAACCAAATGACTTTTAGCTACAGTGATTCGACTCCTTCGGTCATATTTGACTTAATACTGTAGTTCAACCAAATATTTGTTTATTATTTTTTTCCTCCAGAAGCACTCTCTCTCTCTTCCCTCAATTTTTCATCTGTGAAGTAGTTGTTTTTCTGGTCCGTCCTCTATACAAAGTGCATCAAGGCCAGTAAAGGAACAAGTATTGACATAGAACAAGCACATACCTTGGTCTGCCAGAGATGCTACTTGGGATTTAACGCAACTTTCACTGGTTGGTTGTACTGATTGTGAGAATATGACAGTGACATTATGTTTGAAATAAGTTCAATCATGTTGTATTAAATATTTGGAATGTATTCGCTACACTCCAAGACCCATCCAAATCTTTATCCAAGTCTCATATTGTAAAACATTAATATTTCCATGTAGTTCTTAATTTAGAAAAAAAAGAATTAATAGAACAAAGAAATTGAAAAAAAATATATTATTAAATTTATAATATATTATTATTATTTTAACTAATAGATGGATAATCCAATGTGGGAATAAGTTTGGAGTAAAATAGTTAAATGCAAAATCATGTCATATTATACAAATTTTATATTTACATATGCATAATCCAATACTAATACTCTAAGTAGATTTCAAAGGGAATTGAGCAAATGCGTTCAATTCATTAGAACGAATGGCATAATTTTGGAATTTCATTGCTCACACAAGACTACTAACATGATTGGTATAATTGCAAAAGTTATTTTATTAAATTATTAAAGGCAACTAGCCACACCAAGATTTTCCAGACAACAAACACCTATGCCAAATATTCACTTGTAGGACATACCTTCAGTTCTGTAAATGCAATTTCAGGCTCCACCATCCATGACTCAGCCAAATGCCTTGAAGTTAGCCTTTTTTAAGGAATGTAAATATTCTTAGATATTCTCATATATTTCCTTCCCAAACATTATTTAAATACAAAATACTTTTCAATTTTAAATATTTAAATCTTTCATCTAATCATTACTTAATTATTACAATTTTCCTCAACTCCCAAACAAAACATAAGAAGCAATACAACTTTTTTAAATTTTAAAACAAAAATTATATTCAAACAATTTTTTATTTTTATAATATTTTTATTCAATTCTTTCTCTGTTTTTTCAAAACCCAATAAATATCTTAATCAAATTATTTTATTGCTATTTAAAAATCATTTTATTATTATTTATAGGTATTATGAAATATTCTAGGTATCCAAATGAGTTCTAAATTTAGGCAAATAATTTTACACTGATAGTTAGTTTTCTATTGAAATTTCAAATTGATTTTTTGTTAGCAAAAAACTTAACCAACTTAGCATGTTAATTTTTGTAAGATGTCATTGGTTCTCTTATTTAGACCTCATTTGGATAGTGAAATGAGATGAGATGAGATTATATATGAATAGTATTAAAATAGTTTATAAATAGTAGTAAAATGATTTAAATTAATATGTTTTATGGAGTTTTGAAAAATGAAAGAGAAAAAGTTGAATAAAAATATTATAAAGTTTATATTGTTATATGATAATTTTTTAATATTATTTTTGTTTTGAAATTTTAAAAAGTTAAATTGTTTTTTGTCTTTTGTTTATGAGTTTAATAAAATTGTAATGATTAAATAAAAAAGTTAAAAATTTGAAATTGAAAAGTATTTGTGTTTGAATATTGACATGAAATAAGATGAGATGAGAGACTCTTGCTATTCAGACCAATCACTTTCTGACAAATGAGATTCGAGCATAGGCCAGGAAATGAAAAAAATAATTAAAATAGAATATGGCATAGAGTCCAAAAAATAATAATAATAATAAAAGATTCTGTCATAGTATCTTGCTTTTAGAATCTCTTATTGACCAGCAAGAAATGATACCCCACTTCACTTTACACAACCGCCTTCTGTGGCATTTACCTTTTTTTTTTCTTTTAATAACTTTAAGGCATTAGACTAAAAAGCCAGAAATTTTCATACCCACCCTGGGTCATTATCCTCGCCCCGTCTCCCCCAAAATCTTAAACCCAAATCCGGTCACCACTATCAACACAAGTGTCATAGGTAAGTCTTTCTAAAAATTCAGCCATCACCATCTACCCTCACCATGGCTACGTCTCTTTGCTCTCATTGTTCTCTCTCTCTTCCACAAAATCCTAGTTTCTACTCTCAATCATTGATCCTTTTGTGTCTCTCTTCAAAATTCCCCATTTTGGAATTGTAGAGCTAGTCGACTAGAGGTATTTTGCACTACATTGCAAGTCTCTCCTTCACTTCCACTTCTTTTTTGGTTTTTCATTTTTTTGTCGATAAACCATGTATTCTAAGTATCCTTGGACTAAAGGTAATATTAGTTATTTTCCCTCAAATGATATATTTATGCTCATTTTTGTTTTATTAGTAAATATTTGGTTTCAAGTTTTAGAAGTAATTCTTATTTCGATTTTGGCCAATTGTTTTGTAGGATTCTTGTTTATTTATGTATTTATTTCTCATAAAAGAATTTAAATTTTTTCACTTTTGGGAAAATCTTTATAATTTTGAATTTTGCAGCTATTTAAGTCCAGCTAAGGGGCTTTATAAAATAATTTCAAATTTTACTATTAATCAATATTTTTTAGAGTTTTCTCTATATTTTGGGTGAATCTCTTGTCTTCTTCGTGTTGATCATTTGTTGAAACTAGCCATCATAATTAATCTAAATTGTGTTCGGCATCAGTGCTTAGCATCTTTCTTGAGTTGATATATCATCACTTTCCATGGCTGGTGGTTGCAGTTGTGGTCTTCGTGGGCAGGTTCCGAGTGAGGAAGTCTCACACTGTGATCATGGCATTCATGATATGATGACTGAGGATTTATAGAGATAGGTTGCAGAGTTAAGCTGGCGTTTAGCGGCGCAAGATATCGATGATCGTGAGATGGAAGATCACGATTCCAATTCTAGTTTTGAGAACCCATATCACAATCGTGCTCTATTCTGAGAGCACCGTGGTAGGGAGGAGCATCATGGGGACCTCGGTTTCATAGTTGATTTATCGAAATTTCCTGGTACTTTTCAGGCTGAAGGTTTCGTTGATTTATTGCATGAGGTTGAGTAGATTTATTACTCTAAGGAAGAAGAGTTTGAGGATGAACATTCTTCTATAGGATGGAACTCTATACCAATTTACGATACATATCTTGATAATGATAACTTAGTGGATGAGATAACTATTTTTATTGAAGTTTGAAAATCATGAAACAACTTTTAAGACAATTAACTATATTCATTTTCTTGGAGTTGGGACTTTTTTTAAAATTCTCCTATGCAAAATACATATTTTTTTCTAGATTTGAGATATGAGAAAGAAACTTAATTTTGAAGTATAAGATGTTCAATATTATTTTATTTCGACCCAATCAAATCAATTTTAGTTTTTCCATGGTTATTGGTACGATGCAACAAAAGGAAAGACATATTCATCTAATTGGAAATCCAAATGAAGATTTTGTGCAAATTCTATAAAAAAACAAGCAAATGAAGCAAACATACACATTAGCACTGAGGAATAAACAAAGACAGAGGAATGCACTGTGTTAGTTCTAGAACAGACGTGCACGAAGTCCCTGAGAAACTCAAGTGCCAATCTGGTCTTCGGTAATGGGTACTTGGCCGGGTCAACCGGGCCAACATGGACCAACTTCTTGACCTGAAACTCTACCTTTTGCTTGGTCCCAATGGGAGGAAGTTTTAGAATGCTGTCAACGGCCACACATGTGCTAGTAGTGATAGGAACCAAGGTGGGCCTAGTTTTCTAGATCATTTGCAAGTTCCAGATGGACCAATTACAAGATCAAGAGCCAAGAAGATTAAGGAAGCAATGCAAGGATTGGTCCAATCCACTTGGAATGAAGCTAGCAAGAGCCCAACATTCAATATGGGCTTGAAAGAAGGAGAACCAGTTATGATCCATTTGATTCAAGCAGTGGAAGATAAGACATAGAGATAGGCCCTATTGTTATTAGAAGCTTTTAATTTAGTTAAAAGATTTATTTCATTTAGAATAAGTGGGCTAGATGATACTTGGCCCACATATGTCTTATTTATTATGAATTAGGGTTTTTGGGAATGCCTTGTAATTTGATCAAGGGCTTATTTGGAAAAGTTATATTTTTTGGAACTAGGGTTTACAAGGGGGACTGTAGCGAATTACTGTAGCGCTGTACAGTAGCCGCGGGTACTGTTCATCCGAGGGTAGTTTTGGAAGTAGGGTTTATTTTGGGTTAGGGTTTCAATAGGGTTTTGGTTAAAACACTCTTTGTAGCCTCATTGAAAGATTAGACAATTTTGAATGTTATTTGTGAGTGAGTTTGCTCTTCTTGTTCTTCATTGAACTTTTGAACTTATCAAAGGCAAATCACAACCTTTGTGGCGTTCCTCCTTGCAATCTGGGTTCTTGAGACGGGTTATTCATCGGGTCTAGATTTTAATATAATCTAGGTTCTTGAAACGAGTTCTCATCGGGTCTAGATTCTCCATCCATTGACTTGATTTTGGCTTTCTTGGGTGCGTTTTCAAATTGATTGTGGGTTCAAGGGATTCCTTTCCTACGGATTCATATCAAGTAGGCACAAAGGGCTAAGATCCGATACGCCCGAGTCTACGATAACCTATAGGTTCCCAGGGCACGACCTGTTGTTGAGCTCCAAGAATGCGAATGCTTCCTTGCCGGCTTTCCATCCCGTCTTGACACACATCCTTCGACCCGAACCCTATGACAGGCGAGCCCTGAGCTATTGTATGGTTGGGAAATGATCGATTGGATTGGGACACAGTTCAAAAATTCGGCCTTTGAGACTGCAAATCATGACAAAATAACGTCGTTTAGAGTTGTAGGTGGCAATGAAGATTAGTCATCTACCATTCTTTACCAGCTTGTGGCCTTCAGAAGAGACTAAGTGAATCGGTAGCACTTACCCAAAAGATATCAAAGCATTTTACATGAGGCTGGATGATGACTTTAGGCCCCGTTTGGATATAAGATGAGATAGTTTTAGATGAAAGTTAAATAAAATATTGTTAGAATATTATTTTTTAATATTATTATTATTTTGAGATTTGAAAAAGTTGATTTGTTTATTATATTTTATGTAGAAATTTAAAGAAATTGTAATGATGAGACGAGATGAAATCATTTCTGTATCTAAACGGGCCTAAGACAATAGTTGCTATGGATGTCCTTGTACCTAAGGTATAGTGTCTTATTATGCGCTTTGATTATTTTCCTTCCAATGACTTTTTCTGGTTTTAATTTTTGCTTCTTCTTTGCATATTATCAAATTGACAATTTGCCTTACCTTTTAGGTGGGAGAGTTAATAGGGGGAAGCCAAATAGAGGAGCTTTCTGAGGTTATTCAGCAAAAGTAGAGGCTTTTTGTGCTTTATATTATTTTATCACTTTAGAACACTAGTAGTGAGCTAAGCAAAATCAAAATTTAGCGAAGATTTAGCTAGTTTGTTTAAAATACATCTACATCAAACTAGCTAAATCTATAATAATTTTATCCATCAAGTACTTGGCTGGCTAAATCTAGTCAACCCAAGTTGCTGGCCAAATTATTTTTTGGCCATAAAATATTCTTCTCGAGTCATCACGTGCGAAGCCTCCTCCACAAAATGTCTGCTGGTGAAAACTAAAAAAAAAAAATGTCTCCTTCTCCGTACGCATTTTCTCTGTAGAAAACCCATTTTTCTATTGATTTCTCTCATATTTTGCTCTATGGGGACTTTGTTCTTTTACTAAGAATCTTTGACTTGGATTGTTTTTTATTGAGATGGTATTTTCGGTTAATGCTTTATGGTGAGAAATTCTATATGACTGTTGAAAAAATATCATCGTTAGAAAAATATATCCATTGGAAGAATATGATCATTGTAAAAAATGACCATTAAAAAATTATATCCGTTGAAATAATATGAAGGTTAGAAAATTAGTATACATTTTTAAATAACAAATAAACATTCAAATTACCATTATAATTAAAATAAATAAAAATGTCAAAATTAATATTTTAATAGAATATTGATAGATTTAGAGAGTTTTTTATTTAATGTTGTTGAAAAGTGGCTAGTTGAATTTGAAAAAAATGAATTTTCTAATCAAAATTTGATCAAATAATGGCTAGACCACTACTAATACTCTTACGGCGTGCGAAAATGCTAAAATTTTATTTTCTCACCTTTTTGTCCTTTTTTTATTGCAGAATACAAGACATGTGGCTGCCTCTTGAGCCATATGAGTGGTACCTTGGCCTGTGGCATTACTTAATACTAAAGCAGTATGGTTTTGGTCCTGGTTTTGAATGCAATGCTTCTCTTCACCATTGGCATTGAGAATATCAGAGACGATATTGTTGACCATTTTTGTCATGAAAATGAGCTTCCATGTTTTCTGGTTTCATGTTTTTTGGAAGTTTCCATGTCTTTTAGAGCATCTAAGGTGGTCCACGTTCTGTCTCATTAGTGTCATCAAATTATTGATGAAGCATAACTACAAAAAATTTGATGGAAGTTTTCGATGGCTATATAAACGGTGGCTTTGGTCCCCAAACTCACTCATTTCAACCCCTTCAGTATACACCATCTACAAAGAGTGAGGAAGAGTTTGGAAGCACCAAACATCAGAGTAATTGCAACAAAAAAGTGAGTACATCAATGGCTGGAGGTATGAATTTTCTTGGGCTTTAATGTTTATGATTCTGTATTAAATGCATATTCCGCATTCAAGAATCATTATGAAGTCTAACAGTTGGTATCAGAGAGTGAGGAAGAGTTTGGAAGCACCAAACATTAGAGTAATTGCAGCAAAACAGTGAGTACATCAATGGTTGGAGGTACGAATTTTCTTGGGCTTTAATTTTTATGATTATGTATTAAGTGTATATTCCGTATTTAAGAATCATTATGAAGTCTAACAGTTATTGCATTCCCTAGATATCCCAGGAGAGTAGATCTTTGATTCTTATTCTTTTGCATATTGATGTTACACAACTTAGGGTCTAGAATTTTGTAGAAGTTGATCCCCATGTCATAACTAAGAAGTTATTATATTACTGAGTAATGCTACATACAATCGTGGAGTGTGCAAGTGCCGAACAATCATTTTGAAAAAGAGTGGGGCTCAATATTAAAAAAAAATAGTTTTTTTCATATGAGTCTCGTATTTACTCACTTTTTCTAAAGGGATTATGCGACGCTTGCATATTCTATTATTATAAATATCATTTTTCTGTATCTATTATTATATCCGATATTCCTACATGAGTTTACGGTTTATTTTTATTTGACTTATCAAAACAATTATTATATATGTAAGCGGAAAGAAGAAACTATTGTATCCAAAATTTTGCAACTCTTAACTTGATTTGTTGGTAGACTCGTGATTTGTCATTCATTGTTGAATTTGATCCCGTTCTCGCTTATTTTTTAAAAAATAAAAATACTTTTGGTCACGAATTTTTTTTATAAAAGTAAACGTATAAATTGAGTTTTATTTTTATATTAAAATAAATCTAATGTATTATATGAAGCTATATCATTTTATAAGTTTACTATTGTTAAATCTCTGTACTTGTTGTTTTGGATGTGTTTTGTACGTACTGGAAGGGCTTCTCGGACAGTTGGGAGGTGTACCAATGGACCTGCAAACATACATGTAAAGAAGGGAGTTCAGGGATAGTAAGTGACCCTCCGATGCTTAAGTCAATTTTCCTTTTTAGGAAGTATATTTTGCCTAAAATTTCTGTGAGTTTGATCCTACTTTGATTAGGCTTTTATATTAGGTAGTTTGGAGTTCTGTTGCTTTTATCCTAAGTTGTCCTATCGTGCCTTGTGCCTCATGCAAGTGAATCAATCAGGGGGCATGATGAAGGGAAATAATTAATGCAGTTTTGAGCTCTGACTCAAGTTTTGGTGCCTTTTTAGTCAGGGCCGACGAGTCCCTCTCTCTCCTCTCGCGAGGAGAGCCATGGTTGCTCTTTCGACATGCATTCCTACATCACAACTGTGACTTCGGTTGCTTCTTAGCTTGCTACAGTGGTGCCTGCCTTTCTTTCCTCAATGTATAAGTCGTGGTTACCTCTTTCGCTTGCTTCCTAGCAGTTGTTTTCTTGGAACTTAAGGAGTTTGCATCCCCTCGACCTATCCTGGTGTTGCCCACCTTCATTTTTCCAGGTGATTTGTGGTTGTAGCTTCCCTTGCATGTTTCCTAGTATTCACGTGCTGGTGATAATTCAAAGTGGTTGACAAGTCGGCATATGCCACCACTAGCCACCTCTGTTGGCACCTCATTATTCTTAGGCCAAGCCAAACAAGCCTCTCACTTGGTGGAACAAGCCCACCAAAGACTGTCTTCTTCACTTTACCAGATTGATGTGCATTCCTTTGAATCGTGGGATCTTAGGCTCTTGGATTGGGTCTTTTTACCCTCTTTGAGTGGTGATAAAAAAATATTAATGAAGGGTATAATATATTACAAAAAAAAAAATCGAATTGTGGGTTTTTTTTAGCTTATTTTTTAGCAGAATTAAGATGATTTGAGTTATTTATGAATAATAGTGAGTTGAGAATGTGAAGTGAGTTTTGTGAGGTTCACCAAAGATGAGTTTAGATGTTAAAATGAGTTTAAATGAATTTATGAGAAGTTGAAAAAGGTTGTGAGTCACACATGCAAATATGGTTAAGTTGAAAAAGGTTGTGAGTCTCATGTATAAAGAAATTTTAAGTTGAAATGAGTATAATGATTTGAAAGTTGGATGTTTAGATATGAAACTCACATTGAAATTAAACTAGTTCAAATTCCAAACGAGAAATAACCTCCAAAAACGGCAGTCGTTTTTGTCACTGCGCGGTTAGACCCGAAAATTGATGTAAAGCCCATCAATTTCGCTTCGATGCCAAGTTAGAGAGAGAGAGCGAACGAGTTCATTGACGATAGGGGACGATGAATAAGCTGACCCGAAAATGGCGAAAGTCTCATGATGATAACCTCTCTCTCCCTACTCTTGACGATTCTCCCGCCATGGACACCCAAGGTCTCTCTCTCTCTCTCTCTCTCTCCATATAAATATATATGTATTTCCGTTTGGTTACGGAGGAAACGAGGTAAAGAAAAGAAAATTCAACTTTTGAATCTGGAGAGTTTTGATTTACTCCAAAATTGAGTGAGAAATTTCTGGGTCGCGGTCAGGTTCTAATTCTGTGCACCCAAATGATAAGCTGTATCTAAATTATTCTCGTAGCTTAAGGTTCCGAAATCCCACCTATAATTATTATTTCAATTCCTGGAAGCTTCAATTGCTTGTTATGTAATAAATTGCAGAACAGGAGGAGTTGGTTCGAACATTTGAAAAGGCTCAAGCTCAACAGAGTCGTTTGTGGAGGGTATATCTTCGCATCATTTTATTCTTTTTTTCACCAGCAAAAATATTAGCTCAGTTTTTTTTCTTAAATTTAATAGCTTGATTCCAATTTGCGACCTTGTTTTGTTTTTGCTTTTGTTTTGTTTAATGGTAGGGTGTGTTCGCGGCAATTCTCTTTTGTTTCGCCATATTTCTTTTGTACTCCATCTTCCAGCAGACTTCATCTCCATGGGAACTGGTACGAAGTCGTTTCATATTGCTATGATTCCAAGCATTTTTGCTTAGTATGCATTACATTTTTATATAATCCTTCCCAAGCCGTTGATTCTGTTAGCTAGCATGGTACATTTTACTGAATCAGGGAAAGTAAGTATGTTAATCTAAGAAAAATCATCTAATAAGAGTGCTGGAGAATGCTATGTATTTATTATATCAAAATTTGTGGATATACGGAACTTGTTTGTTTCTCTTCCTCCCCTTCTTCTTCTTCTTCTTCTTCTTGGCAGTACATGGGACTATTGAGTATCACGAAGTTCAAGCATGGGGAACACTATTGCATAGTGCATCATAATGACTATTTCCTCTCAAAACTGGCATTTCAATTGAATTTTGTTACCCTTTTTTTTGTTTTTTATGAACAGCGGTATCATGCTTACTTCATGGAGGAGGTTGACTCATGGATAGTTATATCTGCAGGTTCATTTCTGTGCTAATTGCCATCTTTTTGCATTTGCTTTTGTCTGATTACATGTTATTTATTGTGGACCCATTGAATATCAGGTCTTTAGCTAGTTTTTGTTTGCGGGTTTTCTTGGGGGGGAGGGAATTGTTAGTGTAATTCTGTCCCCTATATGGTTCTTGTAATAGCTGCCTTGGTTATCAATCTAATTCTTCATTTCTGGTGGGGAACAGACAATAGTTTGTTTTGTGTTCCTCAACATACTATTTGAGTACAATTTCTGCATTTTTATTATTCTCCATTTCATAGGGAGGAGTTTTGACACCAACTATTGCGATGTCACATTTTACATGTCAAATTCTTTTTCGATATAACGCTGGTTTTAATTTGAACAGATTGGGTAGCTGTTTTAGCATGTTCATTTGCTATCATAGGACTACTTCGTAACTCAAAGTATCACAGGCAATGGATTTGGTACTCCTGCTATGCTGGCATTATACTGGCAGTGTTCTGGTTATATTACATGCTGAGGTATGTCAACTTTTCAGGAATGCCTTTTTGATGCATTCTCTATTCCCATTACCAATGTTGGATAATATGATGACAAAAGCTCAAACCAGAGAATATTATGAAATTTTGCATAGGGGGTAATGTCTATAAAATTTCTGGATTTCTGTCCTCTCTTATTTCTTTTGCTTTATTGCCTTCCCATTCTTTCATTTTCTAACCAGGGCATCTTTCAATCTTCATTCAACCAAATATCAGTTAAATTTTCACTTTTCATTTCTGGACTTTGAGCGGCATTCATTGTGTTCTAACTTCTAACACATGGTACAAATGCAATTATCCTTGGTTGCTGAGTACAAATTGTTGCCTTCTTGTTTTGCTCTTTGAGCTCTTTCGGCCTAGTGAATTTCCCCTTTTTCTTTGAAGAAAGTGTGTTCTCATGTTTTTTCTCGTCTTGTTTTGAGAAGTTGAGTTGGTATGACCTGTTTACTTATCTGGTATTTTATTGCGTGGTAGATTGCCAAAGTTCCGGTGGGATGTTATCTGGCTTCCATTCGGACCTCTTAGGTATGTTGTCTTGGCATTTTTGTCCATTAAAATACCTTCACTGAGAAATACACTTAACTGCATTTGAATTGCAGTGGAGCTGGAATCTGCCTCTACGTGGATTATCTGCTATCTGAGTCATCAGACGAAATAAGAAAACTTCGAGGCTATATGTATTCTTATAAAGCTATTTAAAACGGAATAGTGGTAACCGTAGTGGGGTTGGAGTTTGTTTTCCAAAGAGGTAGAGAGAGAATACAGGAAGGCGTGCATGGCCGATTTGGTGGTGCTATCAAATACTAATTGAAGCTTTTGATGTAAATATACAAAGTTGTGAAAGAGTGCATAGGAGTGCTTGAATGTGAGGGCCTAGATTGTCCACGTGATCTGTTATTTGTTGTCTTATGTGTGATGAACCTTTCTCTAACCCCTTACAACGGCATTAATGTTAAGACACCTTTTGAAAACGACGACTGAGGCTTTGTTTGGTTATGCAGATTAGATGAGATGAGATGTTAAAAGTTGAATAAAATATTATTATAATTTAATTTTTGTTTTGAGATTTGAAAAAATTAAATTGCTTATTATCTTTTATGTGGGAGTTTAGAAAAATTGTAATGATTATATGAGATGAGATGAGATAGTTTGGTTTTGTGTAACCAAATCAGCCTTGAGGTAATATTCTAGTTCAGTGCTAACATCTAGTAGATTAGTGGATTGACTGTTTCTGGAGCATATTAATAGTTTCTTGCCCTTGGAATTTCAAATATGTTGGAAATAACATGGATATTGAGCATCCAATGTAGTTTCTTATCATTCCCTCTCTCTCTAGCAATTGCTTTCATAGGATCTGTGAGGCATTTTAGTTTGTGTTGGTATAGCACAGCACTGGCATTTTTGCAAACAACCCAATTAATTGTTCACTAGCAAATGCAGTATTGATTAATTAGATGTTAAAACTCGGAACTCTTTTCTTGTCGTTGCCAACAAATCATTTGAAATGCCTCAGCCTTATTAGCAACTCAACCCATATATATGTGTCATTTTTTTTTTCTTACAAGGTGATAGATTTGGCTACGATTTTTCTCTGTCATAATTGAGAGTTTAAAAAAAATAAATAAATAAATTAGGAGTTGTGGAAAAAAATGACATGTTTTTTGGCGTCTTAAAAACGGAACTGAAGCGGCTAAAATGGCAGCATCTTCTAATCATCAGAAGAGAAGAAAATCAAGAGAAAGCTTAGAAACCTTTTACTAATAGAAAATGAAGATACAGGAAAAGTTTTACAAGAGATCCTTTTCTCACATCTATGAGACCTAATAATGCTCGTGACTCTGCCACCAGATTCGAGCAGATTTATGGCATTAAATTTAGTTCTAACCAGTGTTTTCAATCTCGTACCGTATCGGTTGGTGTTTTCCGTACCGGCCACCGGTCCGGTATAGGTACACCACTTGTTTCGTATCGGTCGAAATACTGGCCGTACCAGTTGATATTTCGGTCTGTACTGGCTGATATTTCGACCCTTAATTTTTTTTTTCATTTTTTCAAACTACAAGCTCATTTTTTGACTCCCAATTCAGATTAAGCTATTTATAATTTAAATATCTATATATTTATATATAATTTATTCATATATAGACTATTATTTTGAAATATAATTTATATATATACATTTATATATATAATTTATTAATATATCGACTATCCCGAAACGGTACCGATATCGAAATATTTCGTTCCAATACCTTCATCGGTACGGCATCTGGTATGGTATTCAAAACACTATTCTAACCACAACCAAATAAAAAGTACCAAAGTTGACAATTTAAAGATAAACAAAAGCGTGTGCTGACCTAAACTCCCGAACCTTTAAAATGGAGGATTTGGCCTTCTTGGATTCGAAAAGCCTCAAATGTATAAAAAGAATAAAAAAAAAAAAAAAAAAACCACTGCAGTGGAATCTGCACTTTCATATTGGTCATCATCTTACTGCTAACTGCCAATTGAGGCCAACCCTCTCCAACCTGTACCCAAAAGAAATGAGAGAGAGATGGCATACTCCTACTACAAGGCAGATCGACTTTTTTCTAAAGAAAAATTCTATAAATTAATCTCTTATCATACTCCTACTATAATAAGGTGTCATAGTTCTTCAACCATTGAAATTTTCTATTAAAAAATGTAAAAAATAACCCAAGATTGATTATTCAAAAGTCCGTAAATTTTTCTGTATCATATATATATATACACTAGTAACCAATACACGATTAGCTGCTGATACTGTTCCATCTCGACCCAAATTTGGAGCTGTTTCGGATCATTCCAGATGTTTCGGCAGGATTTCGGGTATCTCAGCTGCCCCATGAAGAAAATTAATTTTAGCCCTAATAAAAAAAAATCTCGTAAAGTAACATTATCAAAAGAGGACCGCTGGGAAGCAGTCCGGCTGTAAATCTCGTAAAAACAGCCTCCCATTCAACTCATGCCACGTAAGAAAAAACACCGTAAAAAAAATACCCTCTATCACAGAGAATCCATCACAGAGAATCAAGGTTGCTAGCCCCTTTCTCATTTGCACTCGCTGCTCTCTGTGCACTGCTCTCAATTTGATGCCGATGCCGACCCCGACGCTGCTCAAAAAGTGCCCCTCCAGTCGAATTCCTTTCTTCCTTCCATTCCTTCAAAGTGGCGTTTTGGTTTCTTGTTTCGGTAATCCAAAGTTTGAGAAATTCGCCTTTAATAAGGTGTAGAGCTGGAAATCTTTACTCGGTTTTGCGGTTTTTGACATTTATTTGGAAATACCTCTTTTTCTTTCTTCTTTTACTGCATTTATTTTTCCTTCACCTCTCAACAATTTCGTGTGGGTTCCTACCATTGCCTTACAATTTTTGTAATTTTTTGTTATGGGCATGCTGGAGTTTGTCGTATGCATAGGATCAACTGGGTCGCTATAATTTGTTAGTACTAGTTCTTATCCTTTCAATCATTTTCTTCCTCCTCGATCCTCTTCTTCTTCTTCTTCTCCTTATTATTATTATTTATTATGATTTTTTTGTAGAGGATTGTGCCACTTAATACATGGGTTCTATTCTCAAATTTCAAGCTAGCTTACAATCTCATTCGCCGTGCTGATGGAACATTCAACCGTGATGAAATTTTCTCAACAATTTATTTTTTCAGTTAATGGAGCTTTCTCAACAATTTATTTTTCAAGCTAGCTTACAATCTCCTTCAGTTGTTGCCAATTCAATTCCAGTTGATTTTTTCCTTCATTTATTTTTCGTTTGGGTTCCTACCCTTGCCATACAATTTTCGTAATTTTCTGTTATGAGCTTTGACAAAGATGGGTTCTGAAGGGGGCCGACGCCGATTCGTGGGGATTTTCTTCGGGTTGAGTTTCGACGAAGGAGGTGCAATTCGTGGGGAGTTCCTATGTGATGAGATTCGATGAAGGGGGAGTGAGGGGTAATACATTGAAATCGTGCAGAAGATTTTGTTGGTTTTCTGATGTTTGATGGTTTATGATAGATATAGTGGAAAGCATACGTGTAACTCTATAAGTGATAGGCTGTTTTTATGTGAAAACCAGCCGGACCGCCCCTAGGATTTCTCTTATCAAGATCAAGGACTCAACCATGAAAGAGGCTAGAGTTCCTTTCTCGCCAAATATCATATATTAGAGATAAAATGACTTGATTTTATCTAAAATGACTTGATTTTAGATAAAAGTTAAAAATTAAATAAAAATTTATTAAAAATTTATTTGTTAATAATATTATTTTAAAATTAAAATTTATTTTTTATTATATTTTATATAAAAATTAAAAAAAATTATAATAATAACATAAAACTTTTCCGTATTGAAGCGGCTGTACATCAGCCAACATCACTCTTATCTGGCATTTACACAGTGAGTCAGTGGTAGCTTTGTAAATTTCTCTAAAAAACTTACAATTAGGTAATTGCGCATCATTATCAGATACCCGTTTTGCAGTCTTCATTTTACACTCCCAACTCCCAAGTTCCATGTCTTTAACCCTAACCTCAGTCCCGACAGCCGCTCCTCCGCAGCTCGCCACCCCCACAGCGGACTGCGTCTCCCGCAGTCAGCCATCATACAAGGTTAGCCCTCTCTCTCTCTCTCTCTCTCTCTCTCTATATGTATATACATATACATATATATATATATATATATATATATTTGTGTACATATGTTTAATTGCCCGTTGTTGCAATTTCTCAGCCACCCGTGGCCACTCTGCCGCTCTACTGCCCACCACCGCATCTCGGCATCGCCTCTCCGTTTCTCATCAATTTTTTTTGACAAGGTGAAATCCATTTGTTCCTCTCAATGTTAGGAGTTTAATGATTAATGAACACTGCAGTTTGACTTTGGTATTGATCCGGTTGTGATGGGTTTTAGACTTTGGGATGAATTCCGAATTTTGGGATTAATTTTGGATTTAGGGTTAGCTTGTCCACAGCCCTTTGTAGATCAGTTTGTGTTACATAAAACTGATTAAAGAGAATCAAAATGGGGCCTGTTTGTGTGACATAAATATGATTATTGCTGTGTACTTATTTGGACCAAGGAAAACAAAGATGGGGCATGTGCTTGCTCTTAATTATTGTTTTTATTTTATTAAAAGATAAGCTTTATATATATATATATATAGATATGGATATATGTATTGTGTAATCCCGAAAAGGTACACCACTACAGATTGGTACTAAAATATTCCATTTCAGTATCTAAACTGTAGCAGCTCCCGGAACAGAATTCAAAGAATAGAGTTATTCAAGCTTTAAATTTTTGGGTTTGAAGTAGGTAGTCTTAATCTTCTAAATGCACATGCTGAAAATAGTAAATGACTCTGATATTCAATGAAATATCCAAAATTTCACTTCTTTGTAAATCCATATTCACTGTATGCAATGTGCCCGCCGACATTGGGGTTTAGGGTTCACGAAGCACAAAAGGAAATGGGGAGGAGGATATTGAATGAAGCTTTGAGAGCAATGGTGAATGCGGAGCGGAGAGGAAAAGCATCAGTGGAATTGAAGCCCATCTCCACAGTCATGTCTTCTTTTCTCAAGATCATGAAAGATCGAGGTAAAGCTATAGCTTTATATTCTGATTGCCGATCTGGGTCTTGTTTATTTGCTTTATATGGTTCTAATTCATGGATTCATTAATTTTTTGGGAAAAAATTGAGCCTGGACTCTGTTTAAAGAGGTGATATGGTATCAATTCTCTACTTTGACAAAATGATTGAGCTTTGGTATCAAAAGGAAAAAACAAAACTGATCAAAACAAGTTTTGTTGACCATCGATGCAGCTTCAGAGTCTTTTTTTTCCCTATCCGGAGGTTGAATGGGAATCATAGCATATCCTTTCTTTACTTTAGATCCATTTCTTTTTTTTTTGATAAGTACTTTAGATCCATTTCAGTAAAGATAATTAACAGTGTATACTGTTTATTCTATACTGAACTGTTGTTGCTGTTCCTTGAGCCAAGCATGTAAGGTTTAGGAACTATGTTTCCTTTGATCTTGAATTATCTCTACCGAAATGGATCTAAACTAAGCTTCCACTTGAATTGTTATTATTTTTCTGTCCTCATGACTTTCGTCATTATTTTCAATATCTTTGACGAGACATTGAAGTGGCTTGTATAAAGTGCCAAGGGAGGCATTCAGTCTTTAGAAACCTCTGGAAGCTTTTCTAGAAATTAGAGACTCTAGCTTATCAGAAAATCAATAAATAAACAAACTAAATTATGGACGAATGGTTAATAGTCTGTAACTTTGGTAGAATTCATGAAACCTCTTGGGTCAGGGTTAGTGGCATAGTTCAATTCCAAAGTTTGTACTTCTCATTGTATTCTACAATTTGGGCATCAGTGCAAGCTTTGCAAGGATATAAAAGGGGATGATACAAGGAGTTATTTCTTTGAAGGTCAAAACTTTTAATTGTATATTTTCGACAAAGGTGGGTGATTTTCTTCCCAAGATGTTATTTTTAAAATTGGTAGATTTCTGGTTGTTCCAAGGGTCTCAACATGTTTTCTACATAAAATTTTCTCTCATGTGCACAAATCTCTGTTGGGCGTATATGTCAAACAGCATTTCTAGCTGCTAAGGGTGGGTTGGGACACTTGGGAAATTTTTGAACCATCTTACACTCGATAAGTGAAGCTTTAACATGCATGGTTCAGAGCAGTTGCTATAGATTTTCATTTTTCTCCTCCAAGTTTGCTGAAGGGGGGAACTACAAATTGTTCCTCCAATTTTTTAGCCTATTGGGTTATCTTTTGCATGTTGTAGAATGACTGTTTGTTTTTTATGGGCCAACCCAGTTTCATTAAGTTGTACAATTACTTGCAGGGTACATCAAGAATTTTCAGGTTTACGATCCACATAGAGTGGGGAGGATAACAGTTGAACTACAAGGCAGGATTAAGGATTGCCGAGCTCTCAGTTACAGGCAGGATATCAAGGCGAGGGATCTTGAAGGGTACAGATTGCGTATGCTTCCAACACATCAGGTTCGTTAACATTGATATTCAAGAACCTGATTTTATTTTTTGTTATCATTGGACTGTTATAGCTTGCAAAAGGTTTGTGGAAGAAGGGCTGCCTATATGTTTTGTTTAATAGATCTTCTTTGCCAAAGGATGAAATTTTACATTCTTCAAACTCATCTCATTGTCTTCTCTCTCTCTCTCTTTCTGTGCAGTGGGGTTATGTTGTGATCACAACCCCAGATGGCGTTTTGGATCATGAAGAGGCCATTAAAAGGAATGTAGGCGGACAGGTCCTGGGTTATTTTCATTAGAGACCAACCTCATCGCTTCGATGAAAATGGAACGAGTTGCTCTAATATGATCGCAGCTTGCCTACACCAGCAAGAATTTGTCATGCCGGCTTCTTACTTCATTGCAATTTTGTATGTACCGATTAATGAGAATGATGAACACAAACATGTTCGTTTCTCTTCTTAATCTACTGGTGATTCAGTTACCGAACTGTCATAAAGCATGATCAAATTGGATCCATGCAAAGATCTGGTCCTATATTATGGAACAATATCATTTTCCCAACAGTCCCGCTACAGGCAGCAGAGTTGGTGCAGGAGACTTGCGCATGCCTGCCACGTTAGCTAAAATTAAAAAAATGAAAATAAAATAAAATGAAGGATGAAGATTGAAGAGATGAAAACACGAAATACGAATGAAAAGTAAGATGAAAACGAAGACCATCTGAGGGGGGAAAGTTTCCTTCCGTTCTCCGTCGCAGTGTACACCAAGTTCTATTAGGTTACACTTGCACAGAGAACTTGAACAAAGTAAGAGGAAAATTTCAATGGTTAACCCATCATCTGTCTCGCTTGCATCTGTTGGAAATGGAGGAGGGAGAGGGAGGACACTGGGAATGGGGAAAGGCTCCAGAACGTGAATGGTAAAACAAGAACAAGGTAAAACAAGAACAAAAAATGAAACGCACCAAAAAAAATTAGATGCACTGTATCATTTTTCCTGCGCGGTGTGCACTAACTTTCCTGCATCCATCATTTTCCTTTTCCCAAAGAGAGATGTGGCGTCTGGTACAATAGATTTCTATGGCAAATTGGTTGAAAAAAAAAAGGAGAAAAGAATTTTAAGTCCAACAATTACCAAATGATATCCTGTAATTCCTTGAATTTAGTGGGTCTGCCGTTGAAAAATCATGTAATTTAGACCCCAAATAAGAAATAAAACTGGCTTTGACATTAGAAAAGCTAAACACAGAAATGGGTGAACCCATCTGTTTGATTAAAACCTCTGCTTATTCTGGTTTCTTAATCACAAAACAGTTCTTCATGATAAGTTAATGCTTACAAGTAAAAATGCTGAGAGGTTTGGAGGAAAAGTTCAGTAGAGACGAGTGCAGATTGTCATGCCATCACCTACGGAAGCATGTGACAATTGGACACGAGGATCAGCTGCCACTAATTTGTTAAACTCAATTATCGGCTGCTTCCACCGTTTGAAGCGCTCTGGAATCAACTCATCAGACATTGTAACTGTTCCTAACCAGAGTGTGTTATCGTAGACAACCACCCCACCCACTTTCAGTAGTTTCATCATTCTCTCATGGTAGTTCCAATAATTACCCTTGTCCGCATCAACAAAAGCAAAGTCGAAACTCCCTTCATTCTCAGGCTGCAATACCAAATCCCCCCCAAAATAAGGAAAAATATGATAGTGAAGAACTTATTGTGGGAAGTAAACCAACAAGCACGAAAGAAGATTAAACTGAAAAAGGATCTCATCCCAAAGAATGGATCTGAAGAACCATGTCTTGGCGAGGTTCCACGTTAAAAAATGCAAGAAAGAAGAAGATGAAGAAAGAAGCTCAGGCTCACATTTTGTAATAGTTGATCAAGAGCTGGTAAAACCTCAGACTCGATGAAATCAATTTTATCTGCAACACCAGCTTTCTTAATGACTGGCAATCCAATTTCGAATGTCTCCCGATTTACATCTATGGCTATGATCTGTAATAGTACTGCAAATTGTAAGTACCTTGATAGTTTAGTAAACGATACTGAAAATGATCAATTCAAACCTTGTTGTAGATGCAAAAGTTTGGTTAGGACTAAGTGATTTAGTTGATAAGTTGGATTAGACTAGGTGACTAAAATGATAAGGTTTATCCTATCATTGTGTTTGTAATTATGGATGAATGTAAAATAAATATTGACTTTATCTATAACAACATTGAGTTTTTCTAGAAGACTTAGAGGTTGTTTAGATAAGTCATCTACGTGAAATTTGAGTCTATAAGGATATGCACTTCTCCAGAACCAGAAACTGAACAAAAATCAGTTATTGCAGAGAAGAATTATCGCGACATGTCAATAATCCGTCAGGAAACGTTCTCGCGACTGTTTTTGCCTGTCAGCAGAATTCTATTTCAACTGAAACTTTTTTTAGATTATTTATTTAAAGGATCATACTGGTTAGGATCTGTAGAGATTCAGATCTACATATTTTTTAGAGCACTTTCTAGTGCATATTTTGATGAGAAAAATCCTTAGTGAATTTTCATATTTGTGATCTCTCTTTGAGTGTGATCATGCTTCAAGTGTGGAGGATTGTTGATTGGATTTCAGCCACTGGAATTGCAGGAGGAAAGGCAATATTTGAAGATCGCCAGAGGTTCTGGCTGCTACTGCGGTAGAAGACAAACATGTCGTTTGTCTGGGTAAGTAAGAGAGTCAAGTTGCAAAGGTATTGTAATTGATGAGTACTTGTAATTGATTTTCAAAGAATAAGATTGACTTTTCTGAATTTGCCGCCCTGTATGGTTTTATCTTTAAAGAGTTTTTTAAAAAGTTTCCCTTCGTAACCAATCGTTGTGTCATGCAAATTTATTTATTTACATTAAGTATTTGATTTATTATATGATCATAAGATTGAGATCTAACAAATTTGTTCAAGTAAATTGGTCGGCAATTTTGTGAATTCACAGGGGTACTTGGGTAATTTCAATTGGCATCAAAGCATGGTTCACTCATTCGAGTGTGATCCGTGCTCTTGTAGATCATGTCAACGTCATTATATGCTCCACAACACTTCGATGGAGAAAATTATGCTTATTGGAAAGTTCGTACGAGGGCTTTCTTCAAGTTTTTGGATGAACATGCATGACATTCAGTTGAACGAGGATGGACTAAATCAGAGACATCTATAGATACTTGGACCAAAGATGAAAACAACAATAGTAACTGGAATAGAAAGGGATTGAATGCTATTTTCATGGCTGTATCCCCAGAAGAATTTAAAAGAATCTCCATGTGTGAGATTGCTAAAGAAGCATGGGACATCTTGGAGGTTACACATGAAGGAACAAAAATTGTGAAAAACTCAAAATTACAACTGTTTACTTCAAAATTTGAAGAGATTAAGATGCTGGAAGATAAAAGTTTTAATGATTTTTATGCTAAACTTAACAATATTGTTAATTTCAGGTTTAATCTCGATGAGAAGGTGGAAGATTCAAAGGTCTGAGAAAGATTTTGAGGTCTCTACCTGAAAAATTTTGGCCTAAGGTTACTGCCATTGAGGAAAGTAAAGATTTGGATGCAATAAGAGTTGAAGAGTTGGTCGGTTCCTTACAAACGTATGAATCCTCACTTCCTCGAACAAGAAAAGGTAAATCCATTGCTTTAAAAATAGTAAAAGAGGATCAAGATAATTTTTCTGATGAAGAAAATTTTAACAATGAAGATATAGATCTCATTGCAAGAAAGTATAGAAAATTCTTGTTTAACAAGAAAGCTAGTAGAAAACAAAAGCGAGGTAAATAATTTTTTGCAAAGAAAAATTATTCTGAAAAATTTGATAATAATAATAAAGTAAAGTACTATGAATGTTCTGATTATGGCCACATAAGAATTGAATGTCCAAATTTAAAAAAATGTAAAGGAAAAACATTGAATGTCACACTTAGTGATAGTTTAGATTCTGAAAGTTCAAGCTCATTATCTGATAATGAAAAATCTTTTATGATTTTTTCTTCTATTATGAATGATTTTCCTGAGATTGCACTAACAAAATCTGAAAGTGGTTGTAATTACAGTGATTCGGATGTAACACTTGTTGATGCTGACCAAGAACTAAGTTTACAGGAAGCATACAATGATGTGTGTGAAGAAGTGGTCAAATTAAAAAAACTCAACAAGAAGTTGTACAATAAATTTACTACTGTAGAGAATGAGAAAAACAATCTCTTTGAGGCATTAAAAATTTCTGGTGTTGAAATATCAATATTAAAAAATCAAAAGGCTGCATTTGAAAAAGAATTGGAAAAGTTTCAGGAGTATAAGCAAAAAATAGCAACACAGAAACTAGAAGAGATTTTGAGTTTTCAAAAATCTAGTTGTGGTCGCAGGGGTTTGGGGTATATGACTTCCCAAGGTATGGAACTTAAAGGCTCATCATCCGCTGCCACTTCATCAAAATGTATCATGTTTGTTAAATGATGTTAAGATGAGTAAGCTCCAAAGAAGGTGGTGTTTAAAACTCATGCTCCAAGAGCCTCACATGATAGATTAATGACAGAGAAGCCCAACCAAGGTAAGTTTATGAGTAATGACAAAGAAGCCTCATGTCTACACCAGTCATGCCAGAAAATACTTTATTCTTATACATAATTTTATGAGTAATGCAGAAACAAATAACTGAAGTCGTTTCAAATTTTTTTTCATAACACAACATACATATTTTTCAAGATTGACATCAGTCCTTTTTATTTTTATGCAAAATTTAGCATAGGAACCCCGCTTACCTGGACTTCTTACTTTTTCTGAGTATTTTCACAACAGTGTCAAGTGAATATCAATCGTCACCTATAGAAATTCATGTAACTTGAATAAATCTTCAATTGAACAATTACTTCTTAACTACACTTGAAATACCTATTTTAATACCTCAAAACCTAAAGTCTCTTAACTCTAAAATACCATCACTTTCTAAATTCATCAGTGTTCATTTAATAACTCCGACTAAAACATTAAACTCCAACTTTTTTATTATAGAAGTTCAACTATACAATATAAAAACTAGATAACATAATTATATTAAAATCTATTTAAAGTAAACAAAGTAAAAAAAGTAAAAATACCATTTAATTAAAATAGACTTAATTAGTCTCTTTTTAAGAGTTCAAAATAAAAGTCTTGCACTACATTGTACTTCTAAAAATATATTAAAACAATAATAATAATACTAATACCATATTACAAATCTTTATGATTATTTTTTTAAAATCATGTATTTTCTTTAAGTAAAATTAAACCAAGACCATTTATTAAAAACATAACCCATTTAAACCAAGCCCAAAATAACTAGAATAATTTCTGTAAAAGTGAAATCTGCCCATAATATTTTCAAAACACAAAACCATCTTAAATAAGTCCAACATCCGTGGGCCTTAATGGCAAACCTGTAAATCATTTCTTCTTTTTCTTCTTCTTGTAGCAGCTTTACGTAAACCAGATTTTCACCACTTAAGTTGTGCTACGAAGACTCACCAGAGGAGAGAGAGTTGCAATCGATGAAGAACTGGGCGGTAGTGGGTGGTGATCGCGACAGAGCACTGAGAGAGAGAGGGAGAGTAACACGGTGAGAGAGTAAAACGTGAGGGAGATAGAGACTAAGCTGAGAGAGAGTGACAGGAGGTGCTGTTGGTGGCTTGGGTTGTTCTGTAACTAATGCTGCTCTGTGATGCAGAAACTGTCATACACCATTAGTATAATTACAAAGGATGTGGGCTGGAAGTTCACCTGATGGACCGCAATGTTATTTGCTTTCTTTTATTTCTAATGTAATACCTATAGCCCATTATATGTTAAAGAGCAGTTTAGTCAATTACTATTTTTAGTATTATTTAGGTTTTTCACTCTAATAGAGTTAGGTATGCAAAATCATTGAGAATATTCAGTATTCTGAATCTGGAGGTGCCTCCCTCGAAGCAGGCCATTTTATCATCTCTATCAATATACTATTTTTCCATTCCAGTATCCATTCTCATTTATCTTCCGTTTACATTCATCCATTACAACTAAATTGTTACAAGTGGTATCTAGAGCCAATCTTTCCTTGGCATTGGTTTCATCAATCGGTGAAAATGGAAAATATGTTCTCATCTTTACTCAATATCAAAGAGCTACTGGAACAAAATCTTAAAAGCTTCGATGTTCTTCAACAACACTTGAAGGATTTTCAGACGAGCCACAACAAAATGCACCAAATATTTCAATAGTCTCTTGATGAATTTGAAGAAAGCTTCAACCAGTTAGAGGATTGAATTTGTGAAATTCAAGAGGAAGATGCAGTTGTTGTGGAAGAAAAAGATGAAATCAAGCCCTCTCCAGCTTGTTCTTTCTTATGTTCCCAAAAATCCCGAACCATTTATACCATTCTCTAATCCTTCCTGAAGAATCTCGTGTCCATCTCTTCATCTCAGAAATTATTTTTTCTCTTCATCCCAGATCCAGATCGAGATTCCTAAGGGGGAAACTATCAAAGGTAACTGTGAGATTTCCAAGCACGGTCTCAGCACCAGCATTTCCAAACATAAGGATAGAGCCCGAAGAGAAGTGGATAGGGCAAGAGAAGGACCAGAGAAAAAAATGAGTTGTTATTTGGAGATTTCTCAGAGCTGGAACCGAGCCCCACTGCTACTGCTCCAACCCCAAGTTTCAAGCTCAGATTCTCAGATTTGGGATTTTGACCCTGGAGGAGCCAATTTTCAAACTCGATTAGGTGGAAATTATCTCCTCCACGACCAGCTAGATCTATATTTCCTCTACAATCATTATCCATTTCTTCCAATAAAACTCTCCCACTTGATTTATGTCAATAGGAATCACTTGGTCGATCCCAGATCTAGTAGCTTTCAGGTCCCAGATTTCATAGGCACATTCTGATCACTACCTCCTGGTCTTTCGGTCCTCGTCCATGGGGAGAGTAGGATCCTCCTTATCGATATCCCGGTCTTCATTCTTCTATTCTCTGTCTCTCTCACTCCCACTACCTGCAGAAGAACCCTGCAGAAAAGGCGAGAGGTGGACACAATCATCAGAAACACCATCGACAAGGTCCTCATCCTCTGTCTTGGCCACTCTTCCGACCCCTTCCATGTTGAAAATCTGAGAGAAAGTACCTACAAATGGCAAGTGGATTACGACAAGACTTATCTGCTTCGCTTGGTGAAGGCAGCCATGAACACAGAGCTCTATTTTGCGATTGCTCAACACAGCCTCACATTAGTAGGATTGGATGGATGATACCTGAAAACTATTGAAACCGATTTTGTGATGATTGCCCCGGGATATTCAGGCAATTACAGTACTTCCTCATCAACACCAATTTTCCTTAGCAGAGGTAAGAAGTTTTTTGCTTCCTCTATGCTTGATGTTTATGCTTGATGTATTGTCGATGAAGAGTGTTGTAAGCTATGGTGGAGGCAAAATACTTTTGTGCTTGCAAGTTTTTGGAGACACAAAAACTGCCCATCAACTGTTTGATGTTTTGCCTCTTAAAGTTGTTTTTGAGCCATTTGATAGAGGAAGGGGGCCCTTTGATATATTGCTTGGTTCTATCTGTTCACGGACTTCTCAGTTAACTCTAGACATGAAGGGGGTTTTGAGTCGTAATGGTAGTCATTTGGCAAGCACGTACAGTGCTCTAGCCATACTAAAAATGGATGGTGCGGTTCGCTATGAGTGTTCCAATAATTCTATTGAGAAGCAATTGATTGAAAATGATGGTCTATGGCTATACGAGCTTGAGTTGAACAAGATGGTTCTTGAAGCTTTGAATTTTTATATGACTGATCTTGTAAAAATACATGTGTATTCCACATCAATGACCATGCTGCTTACCATGGTTTTATCTATATACCTATTCAATTTCAAGCCTATGCTGCAGTTTTTCTTGGGTATTATCATCTGCATGATATCTCTATACATGCATTTTGCATCTCCATACTCTTTTGTTATAAAAGCTGGTGGTTAGTGCTTGAGTGTTGGAGAAGGTGGGACATTGAGGTCACTTGATATAGAGAATACTTTTTGGGACTTTATGAAACTTTCACCATAATCAAGCTTGCAAGTCGGGTGTTTGATAAAATGACTGTGAGAGATAGGGGTTCTTGGAGCTCCATGATTGGAGGCTATGTTGCTTACAACTTTCTGTCCGTGGCTTTGATTGTGTTCCTACACATGAAGCAAGCAAATGAAAAGCCGAACTTAGTTACTTTAATAAGCTTTGAGGGAGATTTAATAGACAAGATGAAAAGGCACAAGGAAGTGATGTTGAATGCTTATGAGCAACAATGTGATGAAGCAAAAAAAATATTTGCAGGGATGGCATGTTTGGTTGGAATTGACTTCTGTGCAAAACTTATGGCTTCTCTTGCTCTATGTTTTGAGGATGAATACCACAAAGAATACACTCTTTCTTTGCGAAACTCTCTCTTCTGCTATCCTATTTGTACATATTTGGAGTTTGCTCAAGTGAGTTGCTATATGCCTTTTTGATAATGTTGAGCCAGCAATTAACAAAGGTAGATGCCTCAACCAAACCAAACCGCACCTTCTGGATAAGGTGCTTTGAAGGGGAAGGGTTTGTCATACGTCATCAGTATAATTACAAGGGATGTGGGCTGGAAGTTCACTTGTGGACCACAATGTTATTTGCTTTCTTTTATTTCTAATGTAATTAGCTATAGCCCATGATATGTTAAAGGGCAATTTAGTCAATTACTGTTTTCAGTACTATTTAGGTCTGTCACTCTAACAGAGTTAGGTATGCAAAATCATTGAGAATATTTAGTACTCTGAATCTGGAGGTGCCTCCCTCGAAACAGGCCATTTTATCATCTCTATCAATATACTATTTTTCCATTCCACTATCTATTCTCATTTATCTTCCATTTACATTCATCCGTTACAACTAAACTATTATAGAAACAGAGGTGGTACCAAACGGCTGAGTAGGTTGGGGCCATGACTGACTAGGTGGTGGGTTTGCATTGCTTATGGTGGGGGAGAATGAGGGGTGGGTGCTCTGTTTCGGGAAACAAAAACAGGGGATTCACACGGCCTGAGTTGGGTGGTTTGGCTAGGTCACATGGTGGTTGAGCAGAGGGGCTACGAGTTGTGTTCGTGAGTTTGGTGCTGCCTGGACGTGGAGGCGTGGGGGAGCTAATCATGTGGCAGCCCTAGCTTGGGGAAGGAGATGGCAACCCTATTCTGGGTTTTCTTCATGCATGAAGGATGTGTATATATAGGTGATTGAAAGACCAAAATAAAACTCTTGAGACGAGAGAAAGTGGCCGCGTGCATGCATAGGCATAAAACGGATGTCAAACCGTGAAGAATGTGGAGTCTGAAGTAAGGTAACACGGGCTTGGGCTTTTTCAGTGAATTAGAGGCCTCGACTCATTCTCTAAAAATAATGCAATTTGTCTTAGAAAATTATCTCGGCCCTTAAAAGGATTTTTTTTTTAACTTAAATATCAAACCCACAAAAAATCATAATACACCAAAACAGAGATTTTAGGCCGGCAGTCTATTTAATAAGAAACTATTTGAAAACTCAAATGGGCTTTTTGCACATAAAAATCCAATTTTTTTTAAAAACAACTTGGCACTAGATCCAGGTGTTATAACATTTATCAAAGTTGATTTTGTCACTAATTTTTCAAAGGGGGAGATTGCAGATGCAAGAGTTGTCACCAGTCCGCCAAGGGAGGAGATTGTAAATGCAAAAGTTTGGCTAGAACTAGGTGACTTAGTTGATAAGTTAGATAGGATCAGGTGACTAAAATGATAAGGTTTATCCTATCATTGTGTTTGTAATTATGGATGAATGTTAAATAAATATTGACTTTATCTATAATAACATTGAATTTTTCTAGAAGTTTTAGAGGTTGTTTAGATAAGTCAACTATGTGAAATTTGAGTCCATAAGGATCTGCACTTATCTAAAACATGAGCTGAACATAAATAAGTTACTGTAGAGAAGAATTATCGCGACATGTCAGTAATCCGTCAGGAAACTTTCTCACGATTGTATTGCCTATCAGCATAATTCTACTTCAACTAAAACTCTTTTCAGATTGTTTATTTAAAAGATCATACTGGTCAAGATCTGTAGAGATTCAGATCTACATATTTTCTAAAACACTTTCTAGTGCATATTTTAGTGAGAAAAATTCTTAGTGAATTTTCATATTTATGACCTCTCTTTGAGTGTGATCGTACTTCAAGTGTGGATGATCGTTGATTGGATTTCAGCCACTGGAGTTGCAAGAGGAAATGCAATATTTGAAGATCGCCAGTGTGGCGCCCCCGACTTCCATGTACGGACCGACACGGAAATCGAGACACCCGGGATGATGACAACCGGTCACGCATCCCAACGACAAGTGTCAGTGTGTGCAGCAAATAAATAGTGCACAATTAAAAACACAGCGGAAGGTAATAAAG
The DNA here is from genome assembly GCA_029856935.1 of Cyclocarya paliurus. Lineage (NCBI taxonomy): Eukaryota > Viridiplantae > Streptophyta > Magnoliopsida > Fagales > Juglandaceae > Cyclocarya > Cyclocarya paliurus. The sequence goes on along the minus strand of CM056950.1, from coordinate 28,991,823 downwards.
TCTACTAGTACCAGAATTTTAATTAATACAGATATCCAAAAGTACAAAATACCTTAAAAACAAAGCCAAAGTCCCAAAAAAATATACAAGTCTGAAAATAAAACTACAGCTCGAGTGATCCCAGATCACTCCTCCGGCGGAGCCAGATCCTCAGGCTCGGCATCTGCATCATCAACAAAGTCTGCAGTACCATGAAATGGTACCGCAGGTAAGTTATAACCTAACCATGTCCAGAGATAAAACCATACTCTAACAATTAACCATGCATGCCCAATGATGCAATATGAAAAAAAATGCAACACACGCCAAAATCTCATTGGCTCAAAATCATTCCCAGTAAAATCCATTTCCACAATTTTCCCAGAAAATGGCACACAAAATCATTTCCATCATTTTCCCAGAAAATGATGCACAAAAAACAACTCACGCTATTTTCCTAGAAAACAGCTCTTTTCCAGTTAATCCAATTAACCAATTAACCATATGCACCATGGTCTCCCCTATGGACCATCCGCACGTCCTGGCTACTTTACGAGAGATGCCCAGTTCCGCACCCGGTGCGTTCGTGGCCAGGTCATCCTCTAGCCCCCGCCAACAGAAGGGCCACGGAGTCGGCACGTCCAACGTCCGATCCCGTTGTCGCCCGGCGACAACCCAGGGGACGTCACTCAGTTTATTGCGCTCCCGAGTGACCAGAGGAGCTCCACCGAGATAATACCCCATCTCGGCTTGGGGTCGTGATACACACGCACCCACAAATCCAGTCAACACATGAAAACCCAGTTTTCATGAAAACCACATGAACATGAATGCAATACACGAAAACCCAGTTTTCTATTTACAAACATGCCATGCGTGCATATGCCATGAACCAACAATAACCTCAATAATCACAACCAACCCAGATCAAAATACAGTTCCCAACAATTAACCAAACCACAGCCAGAATATCCAATAACCAACTCCAATTCACAACACAATCAAATCCAACAATAAATCCAATCTCCCAAGAATCACACAATAATATACTCCAATCAATCCAACCACCCCCGAACTCCTCGGACTCAGTCCGGAAACCAACCAGAATACAATATATAAATAAAAGCAGTTAATTGCATAAATATAATTAAATCTCAAAGAAATGTTTAGGAAATACTTACAGCGCTTTAAAACAATTTAACGAAGGTTCCGAGGCACTGGAAATCACCAAAGCTGAAAATTCGCACAGTGTAAAAACACTGACCGAAATGCAGTGAAATGAGAATTTTTCACGGTTTCAAACGGAGACTTGAAATTTATAGGGTAGGGCCTATGGAAGGTGGTGAATCTAATGGTGGTGGTGGTTTGCCGAGAATGGCGGCGGAATTGGACGGTTTTTGGCCGGAATACCCGAATCGGGTTTGGTGATCGTTCGACCGGCTCCGGCGACGGTTCGGGGCCGGGTTTGGGTGGAAAAGCTTGGTATTGGGCCGGTGATGAAGTGGTAGAAAGTTGGTGGCCAATGGTGGCCGGACGGCGGCGGAAGGAGGAAAAACCCACCGCGGGTTCAACTGGCTCACGGCGGCTAACGGCGGCTCGGGGCGGTCTGAGATTTTAGGGGTGAGGTCGCCGGCGCACGGGGAAGGGAATGGTGCCGGCGGTGAGGTGCACGGCGGCCGGGAGGCGGCGCGGCGAGAGTAAGCCCGTGAGCGACGGTGGAGAGTGGAGAGAGGAGAGAGAGAAGGGAGAGAGGGGTCGGGCGTACGCGGGAAGGAACCGGGGAAAGAGAAAAAGAAAGAAGAAAAAAGGAAAGAAAGGAAAAGAAGAGGGAAAAAAAAGAAGATCCAGTCTTTTAAGCTGGGTCCCGAAAAATCCGACGGAGATGAAATTAAAACCAGAAGCTAAATAAAATATTTCAAACACAGTGAAATAATTTAAATGCAACAATAAAAATTAAAAACCCAAAAACAAATCAATTAAAATTAAAATTCATCTTAAAAGCTAAAACAGTAAATAAAATCTAAAAATCACATAAAATAATTTTCACCACATAAAATATGAAGAAATAATATTTTAAAACTCCCAAAATTTAAAAACAAGAAAAATAACCACAAAATAAATTAAATAAAACATCCATTAAAATACTCTAAAATCCGGGATGTTACAGCCAGAGCTTCTGGCTGCTACTACGGTAGAAGACAAACAGGTCGTTTGTCTAGGCAAGTAAGAGAGTCAAGTTGCAAAGGTTTTGTAATTGATGAGTACTTGTAATTGATTTTCAAATAATAATATTGACTTACTTGGGTTTGGTTGCCCTGTAGAGTTTAACCTTTAAAGAGTTCTTTAAAGAGTTTCTCATTGTAACCAATCGTTATGTCATGCAAGTTCATTTATTTATGCTGACTATTTGATTTATTATATGATCATAAGATTGAGATCTAACAAATTTGTTCAAGTAAATTGGTAGGGAATTTCGTGAATTCACAGGGGTACTTGGGTAATTTCACTTGCCATCCTCTGGAATTGTAAGAGCAGTCAGGAGAAGAGAGTATCTTGTGTAAATGCCAACTTCAATAGTCTTTTTTGCATTCGCCAGCTTTAACAGCATGGCCACCAACTGACCTGCATCTGGTGAAGTAGTGAACCTAGCACTAGAAAATGGCAATCCAAGAATCTTTATCGATTATGAGAGATGAAGAAAAATACTTGACAAGTCTTCACTGACTGATTTTTAAAGGCCAATTGATGATTTGATGCTTTAAACAAGTATGACTGTAGGATTGGATATCAGCTTGTGCAGGCACCATATGTGAGTTTTGAACAAATTTCCCCTTGTTTTCTTCTTGTTTTTTGCCATAATACTCATTTTGGGACAAGTTGGACAGTGAATTCCTAATTCTTACACCGATGGATGAGATTGATCACACCTGATCGGTGAAGGATTCAGGCACAAGTATGACTGAACCAGCGAGCACATTTATTTTGTACTCTCAAACTATGTTCACACTTTTCGAATTGCAATCACATTTATTTTACAAGGCAACCGGTTTATAATTGGAATCATCTTATGAGGAGTACGAACACCTAATTGTCTCATCATTTTTGGTTTTTCTTTATCAAAGAAATATTAGAATTGCTCTGAGGTGCCAGCAAGGAGAAAGAATTAGCACCAAGTTAGATAGAAATGAGAACAATTACCAAGGGTGGCCAGCAGTGACATGCCTTATCTCCTTGAGAGGTTCTGGTTCACATGGGTACACACTCGTCTCCAAGATATACTGTGATGGAATGAGATGATAACTTTAAACAACAAAAGCAAATCAAGAAGATTATATAATTAGGAGAATGGTAGGTACCCGGTACAAATCTTCACTCTGCAATAAACCCTTTGAAAGTAATTCTTTTGCATATTGCTCCATTACTTCAATAGAGGTCTTTGAAATTTTATCAAAAAATATTAGGATTTTGGGCTATTGGGTTCGGGTCAAATCATGCTAACTCGAGTGGCTAGAATTAATAAATTGGACAATATATAGGTCAATTTGCAAAACATACAATATTTAACCTGAACAACTCATGTAAACTAAAATTATGTTTATGCCAATCTAACCTTAAAACTTGAAAAGTACCCTTGTACTGCTATGTGTTTGATGTTGAGATGAGATCAGTTGAGTTGTGAATAATAATATTTTATAGATCCTGTTGAGATAAGTTTAACTTTTTAAAGTTGAGATAAGTTTATATTTTTAGATTGAAATGTATGAAATATGTTGAGATGAGTTTAAGTTTTTTATAGGAGATTGAAAAAATAGTGGGTCCAATCAATAAATGGTTTGAAATGAATTGAGAACTTGAGATGAATTGAGTTTGGTTCAACAACCAAACATAAAATGAAAAATATTGCAGTGAAATGAATTAGATTTTAATATTTTTTAAATCATGATGTGAAATGAAAGTAAGTTTATATTTATTAGTTATTATTATTGATTTTTTCAGTAATCTTGATATAACTGTACATGATTGGCATCAATTTATGCTTATAAAAGTGCTTATCGACTAATTCAAGATCAAAGTAACAACAGTATTGAGGAAAGCTCAAACATTACAAATCAGAAGAAAATGTGGAGAATTCTTTGGAAGATGCAGGTCCCAAGGAGAATTAAGACTTTTGCATGGAGAGTTTGTAGGGATATATTGCCAACACTTAGTAACTTAAGAAAGAAGAGAATAGAGGTGGAAGATAGATGTTGCTTCTGCAAGACAGTCCCTTCATCATGCCTAAGTTTCTTGTCCTTCATTCGAAGACTTATGGAAGAATTATGTACCTATTACGTAGCAGCTGAGTTGAGATATGGACTTTTTGGATGTGATTACATTTGTTCTGGATAGAGGAACCAATTTAGACTTCACTATGGTTTTTCTAATAACTTGGTGCTTGTGGCTCAGACGTAATAAGATGCAAATGGAAAAAAGTTTGATTCAACCAAGTTGCTCTGTCTTTGCATAAATCTTTTAATGATCTCAGGAGCTCCTCAACTTAAATTTCTAAAAGAATGTGATGTTGGGAACCTCCTCCAAGGGGTTTTCTCAAGTTGAATATTGATGGAGCCATATTTTCAGATTTGAGAAAAATTGGTGTGGGTGTGGTACTCCAAGACGACAATGGAAAATTGGTGATGGCTGCAAGCAAGATGGAAAATGAGGTTGAGGATCTAGCTACCATTGAGTTGTTGGCTTTACTATGAGGATTACATTTTTGTGTCCATTTGGACTTTTAAAAAATTGTTGTTGAAAGTGATTGTCTGTTGATGGTTCAATAGTTGAAAGATGATCAAAATTCATTCTCAGCAGATGGTAATCTTATTAAGGAAGCAAAGAGTTCGCTACAACATTTTCAGGAGGTTGAAGTCCAACTTGTATATCGCATGAGGAATGAGGTAGCACATAGATTAGCTCATTATGCTTGGAATGTTGATAATATTTCCATGTGGTGGGAAAACGTTCCTGCTTTAGTTGATCATTCTCTTTGGATTGATCAAAACAATTTGTATTGAAGTTTATGAAGGAATGAGTGTTTGGTTGTAAAAACAAAAAAAGATATAATTGTGTTAGTAGACTCAAGTTAATAATCTAGATTGATTTAACCCCTTCACATTACAGAAATTAAAATAGGTTAAAACAGGTGTTTTCAAGTCAACCCCACATCAACAGTTTATTAAAGGAGTTTTATTTGGAGATGTTTAGAAATAATTTTCATCTTATTTCATCTCATTCTATTTTATTTAATTCCCAAATAGCATTCAAATACAAATTATTTCAAACTAATCGATTATCACAACTTTCCCAAACAAAAAATAAAAAATAATTTAAAATTTTCAAATCTCAAAATAAAAATAATATTAAAAAATAATATTACAACAATATTTGAAGTTTATAATATTTTTTATTCAACTTTTTCTCTTTACTTTTCTTAAACCCAATAAATATTTGACTCAAACGTTTATCTAACTAATATTCACAAATCGACTTACAACTTTCACATAATTCTCAACTCATATCATTTTCCAAACATCCCAAGGACATAACACAAACAATAAAACTAATGGATCAGATTAAGGTCGAACCATAAGCCCTGTTAACCTTGCAAATGTCCAAATCTTTGGTATAACTCAGTCACTTTTCAAAGTTATCATCTAGTCCACAACTATCTCATGCAGGTAGTCCATTCCAACCTAATGTTTTGCATACGGAAAGCCTTACGAATTCTTCTTTCATTATTGTCAAAGTGCAAAACCTCAAGGACTCGTGATGATTTACTTGATCTACAAGTCATTATTTTGGTTTTAGATTTCTGATCATGAATGTATCACTTTTCACTCGGCAAAACCTTATGCCCATAAACAAAGAAAAAGCATAGCTGGCCATTTTAGAGAGCAAATTACCTTTGATATGGGGAGGGACCCGATTAGCCATATCAAATATGTAATATGCAAAGTTTCCAGATGAGGTGGATGCTTGCCGAGATTATAAATAGAAGTTAACAAATTAGTTTGAACCCACATGCAGATCTATCTGTGAAAATGTCCTAAAACGAGAGAGAGAGAGAGAGAGAGAGAGAGAGAGAGTACCGATATATTGTGGCGGGTGGAAATGGTGTAAAGTTAGGACGCTGAAATTGAGGAGGAGCGACCTGCACCAATCAACCAGCTTTTCCTGTGGCACAGTAGTATACGCCTTCGTAAAGAACAAGACGGATCCGTTCGGGTGTGGGTGACAGGCCTGGCAAATAATCAGTTTTAAGCTGGGAATTAATATAGGACTGCTACAACTACCGTTCTTAATTTTCTTGATCCTTCTTTTAAAAGCAATTATTGTATGTACTAAAAACGAAAAGGGTAGAGGATACAGGGTGATGTGAAATCATTCAAAACACAACTATTTCAGTTAGACTACTCTTTCTTGCACTGTTTGCAGATTCCTTGCTTGATAGCGAAAAGGGGGAGATATGGCAGGTGGAGCTTGATGATAATGACAGAACATCACGACAAGCTGGGCCTGGGATGAGTTGATGGCATGCAATCCGAAGTAACCTCAAAAGGTAAAAATAATTTATTTAAAAACATTTCATTATTATAATTTTTTTTAAATATCTACTCATTTCACTATCCAAACCGTACCTTGATATTATAGAAGACATACAAGTGGGAAGTACGAGAGCACTCTCAATGAATTAGCTGAAACTAAATGACACTTTTAGCTAGTGTGAGATATTGAATTTAGCTTTAACTATTTCAAACTCCACATTAGAATAACTATTTTTTCATTATATAACAATAAAATAATATGAGATGAATTCGACTTTAACTATTTCATTCACATGAAATTTTCACATTGAATTCTTCATTTATTCATTATATAGTAATAAAATAATATTACTTTAAAAAATATTTTTTAATTTTTTTAAGTGTTAATTTGTTTAATTTTATCATTTATATGTAAATTAGTAATCATATTCTATTTAAATTAATGATATTTCATATAAAGTAGATAAGAAAAAGAAAATAGAAATAATTGATAAAATATGCATTTTGTTTATCTATAGTAATCTTCAAATTTGAAAAATGTTTTGAAAGTTACTGTAGCTAAAATCCAATTATTTGGAATTTAGCTAATCTATTGTGATCATATTTTTTTTTTCTAATAGCAAAATACACAACAGATTTAACAATTTAACTAATTCATTTAGGATGCTCTTATAACAACGTGGAGGACTCGATCGGTGGCATGGATGTCGGCTAATGCGGGTGGGTCCATGCAAAAAAATTTCTCTTCTCAAGTCATATATTACCAAAGAATAATACTATTTTGTCCACTTAACTTGTTAACTCATTTTGACACCTCATGTATTTTATTTTATTTTTTAATTTTTTTTGTATTTCATAGTTAAGGAAATGACTATTAGTTTATTGATATATATTTTTATATTTTTTAAAAATATTTTAAAATGATAAAAAATATGAATAAATATGATTTTAGCCTAGCGGTAAGTTGCAGCGAGCTAGTCTGAGCGACAGAGTAGCACCGCTCATCACCAAAATATCTGCTCCTAGCAAGCACTGAATCATGAATTTTTATGGAAAATACTAAACCCACTGAGGGTTTGTCTCCATAGTGGATCTAGATAGGTGTTATTTTGTTGCTTAATAATTAAAAAGTATTTTTTAATGATGTTGTGAAATTTTTTTTTAAATATTTCAGGATATAAAAAAATGTATGACAAAAAATCAAAAAATAAAAATAAAAAGACCAAATGACCTTCTCGAGAAAATTTGTTGGGCTACACCCTTTAAAAAATAAACAGATTTCTTATATAAACAACAAAAAATATAACTTATTTCTATGCTAGACTTATACTATAGTATCTAATTACATGTTATTATATTATACAAGTGTATAACTTATTTACAATTTATTTCTGTATTAGACTTATTTATAGTGTCTAATTACATGTTATTATATTTTAGTAAATTAATATTATGTGTTATTAACTTATTATACAAGACTCATTTCTATACTAGTGTTTAATTTATTTCTATACCATATTTATATTATAGTGCCTAATCACATGTTATTTTACATTAGTATGGTAGTAGTACTATGATGTTTACATATACTAAACTATTAGTCTATTTATATTATAATATAAGTATATTATTTTATAATAATTAGCTCATACTAGTATAGTATTGAATTTTATTATATAAGTTCTAGTTATATAACTATACTAGTAAATATGATCAATATATAAATAATACATATTTTTATAGCATAGGTATAATATTAGAGTTGGAGTTGAAGTCAGAGGATAAAATCAGAGTCAGATCATAGCAAGTTGTATTTCATAATGAAGTTGTTTTATATTAAGTCTATATGTCATATTTCTGCGAAAGTCATTGACATGTTGCCCAATTTATTTAAAGAGGCTCTCCCAACTGATAAAGTATTTTCCTGTAATTTTTATTAAGTAAAGCAATTGAAGTGAGGGTTATAATTTGATTATAATATCTTTCACGCATGTAAGAATAACTATGTTCTCTTCTGACAACAATTTGCTGAATGTGATGAATGCCCAATGTGTCATGTTCCTTTCTCTTCTTAATTTACTGGTGATTCAGTTACTGAACTGTCATAAAGCATGATCAAATTGGATCCACGCAAAGATCTGATCCTATATTATGGAACAATATCATTTTCCCAAAGAGAGATGTGGCGTCTGGTACAATAGATTCCAATGGCAAATTGGTTGGAAAAAAAAAAAGAAAAGGAAAGAAAAGAATTTTAAGTCCAACAATTACTGAATGATATCCTGTAATTCCTTGAGTTTAGTGGAGTATGCTGTTGAAAACTCATGTAATTTAGACCCCAAATAAGAAATATGACTAACTTTTAGTTATTTTTACAATAAAACTGGCTTTGACATTAGAAAAGCTAAACACAGAAATGGGTGAACCCATCTGTTCTATTAAAACCTCTGCTTATTCTGGTTTCTTAACCACAAAACAGTTCTTCATGCTAAGTTAACGCTTACAAGTAAAATTGCAGAGAGGTTTGGAGAAAAAGTTCAGTAGAGACGAGCGCAGATTGCCATGCCATCGCCTACGGAAGCATGTGACAATTGGACACGAGGATCAACTGCCAGTAATTTGTTAAACTCAATTGTCGGCTCCTTCCACCGTTTCAAGTTCTCTGGAACCAACTCATCAGACATTACAACTGTTCCTGACCAGAGTGTGTTATCGTAGACAACCACCCCACCCACTTTCAGTAGTTTCATCATTCTCTCATGGTAGTTCCAATAATTAACCTTGTCCGCATCAACAAAAGCAAAGTCGAAACTCCCTTCATTCCCAGGCTGCAATACCAAATACCCCCCGAGTTTAGGAAAAATATGATAGTGAAGAACTTATTCATGTGGGAAGTAAACCAACAAGCACGACAGAAGATTAAACTGAAAAAGGATCTCATCCCAAAGAATGGATCTGAAGAACCATGTCTTGGCGAGGTTCCACGTTAAAAAATGAAAGAAAGAAGAAGATGAAGAAACAAGCTCATGCTCACATTTTGTAATAGTTGATCAAGAGCTGGTAAAGCCTCAGACTCGATGAAATCAATTTTATCTGCAACACCAGCTTTCTTAATGATTGGCAATCCAATTTCAAATGTTTCCCGATTTACATCTATGGCTGTGATCTGTAATAGTACTGCAAATTGTAAGTATCTTGATAGTTTAGTAAACGATACTGAAAATGATCAATTCAAACCTTGCCATCCTCTGGAATTGTAAGAGCAGTCAGGAGAAGAGAGTATCCTGTGTAAACGCCAACTTCAATAGTCTTTTTTGCATTCGCCAGCTTTAACAGCATGGCCACCAACTGACCTGCATCTGGTGAAGTAGCGAACCTAGCACTAGAAAATGGCAATCCAATAATCTTTATGGATTATGAGAGATGAAGAAAAATACGTGAAAGTCTTCATGACTGACTCATTTTTAAAGGCCAATTGATGATTTGATGCTTTAAACAAGTATGACTGTTGGATCGGATGTCAGCCTATGCAGGCACCATATGTGAGTATTGGACAAATTTCCCCTCGTTTTCTTCTTGTGTTTTGGCTATAATACTCCTTCTGCGAGAAGTTGGACAATGAATTCCTAAGTTTTACACCGATGGATGAGATTGATCACACCTTATCAGTGACGAATTCAAGCACAAGTATGACTGAACCGGCGAGCACATTCATTTTCTACTTTGAAACTATGATCACGCTTTTCAAATTGCAATCACATTTATTTTACAAGGCAACCAATTTATAATTGAAATCATCTTATCAGGAGTATGAACTCCTCCTAATTAATTGTCTCATCATTTTTGGTTTCTCTTTATCAAGGGAATATTAGAATTGCTCTGAGGGGTCAGCAAGGAGAAAGAATTAGCACCAAGTTAGATAGAAATGAGAACAATTACCGAGGGTGGCCAGCAGTGACATGCCTTAGCTCCTTGAGAGGTTCTGGTTCCCGTGGGTACACACTCGTCTCCAAGATATACTGTGATATCAATCAGGAATGAGATGACAAATTTAAACAGCAAAAGCAGATCAAGAAGATTATATAAGGAGAATGGTAGGTACCCGGTACAAATCTTCACTCTGCAACAAACCCTTTGAAAGTAATTCTTTTGCATATTGCTCCATTACTTCAATAGAGGTCTCTGAAATTTTATCAAAACATATTAGGATTCAGGGCTATTGGGTTCGGGTCAGATCATGCTAACTCGATTGGCATTAATAAAGTGGACAATATATAGGTCAATTTGCAAAACTTAGAGTATTTAACCTGAACAACTCATGTAAACTAAAATGATGTTTCTACCAATCTAACCTTAAAACTTGAAAACCCTTGTATTTCTATGTGTTTTTTGTTTTTAGATGAAATAAGTTGAGTTATGAATAGTAGTATTTTGTAAGTCCCGTTGAGATGAGTTTAACTTTTTAAGATTGAGATGGGTTAATTTTTTATGTTGAAATGTATGAAATATGTTGAGATGCCCAGCCCTTTGATTGAATCATAACGACTTATTTAAATTTTTACTCTATCTTTCAGTAGTATACGTATAAAACTACGCCGAATCCTTCCTAAACCATAACCTAGAATCCGATCTTCATTATCTAATCGAATCTTAAGTATACCATTCAGAAGTGATTCAGTAATCAAATTTCCATGAATCCTTTGTTTTTTTTTTTTTTCCTTTTATTCCAGTTAAAACAAAACCTCTTTGAAGTGAGTTTAAACTTTTTTTTTTTTTAATAGGAAATTGAAAAAATAGTGGGTTTGGTTGGTTTGAGATGAATCCTTGAAGTTTTGCACATTGACTATCTGATGCAGTTAGTCCATTCCAACCTAATGTTTTTCAAATGGAAAGCCTTGCGAATTCTTCTTTCAATATAGTCAAAGTGCAAAACCTCAAGGAGTCGTGATGATCATTTGCTCGATGTACAAGTCATTATTTTGGTTTTTGATTTCTGATCATGAATGTATCACTTTTCACTCGGCAAGACCTTATGCCCACAAACAAAGAAAAAGCATAGCTGGCCATTTTAGAGAGCAAATTACCTTTGTCGACATCTAAAACGTTAGAGAGAGAGAGAGAGAGAGAGAGAGAGAGAGAGAGAGTACCGATATATTGTGGCGGGAGGAAATGGTGTAAAGTTAGGAAGCTGAAATTGAGTAGGAGTTCGACCTGCACAAAGCAACCAGCTTTTCCTGTGGCACAGTAGTATACACCTTCGGAATGAACAAGACGGATCCGTTCGGGTGTGGGTGACAGGCCTGGCAAATAATCAGTTTTAAGCTGGGAATTAATATGGGAACGCTACAACTACCGTTCTTAATTCTCACCTAATAAACCAAAGTTCAAGATTAGAAAAAATTTAACCAAAGTTCAAACCTTCCTTTAAATTTTCTTGATCCTTCTTGATGTGAAATCATTCAAAACACAACTATTTCAGTTTGACTACTCTTTCTTGCACTGTTTGCAGATTCCTTGCTTGATAGCGAAAAGGGGGAGATATGGCAGGTGGAGCTTGATGATAATGACAGAACATCATGACAAGCCGCGCCTGGGATGAGTTGATGGCATGCAATCCAAAGTAATCTCAAAAGGTAAAAATATTTTGAGAAAAGCTATTTTGCCTTTTCAAGAGTATAGCTCAAATGCACCGTTTGATATATTTTTTTTTATTTAGTAATTAAGAAAGTAATTTTAATTGTATTGATGTATTTTTATTTTTATTTTTAAAAATATTTAAATAAAATATGAATAGAAAAATAAATAAAAAAGTTGCAAAAACAACTAGCGATAAGTCTGAGTGGTGCTACTCAGGTGGCAGAGTAGCATCGCTCAAATATTTTATTTTGTCTCATCTCATCATTATATACAGTACCCAGTTGCTGACAGATCGGTGTCCATCCCCGCTCGGTGAAGATGAACTGTATGCTTCGTCCCTCCCATGAAAGATCGAAAAAGTTAGACCAAATGATCTCACACTCGACAAGTATAAGCCTCGTCTCCTGAGCATGAGCTGCTCTACTACTTTGGCTGGCCTGATCTCTTGCACGTTTTTTTCCGCTAGATGCCATTAGTATACTGTTTAACCACAAGAAAAATAAGGATATAATTAATCATAATATTTAAATTATATTATTAAAGAATTATACCATATTGAATTGAATTGAAATAACTAATTCGAATGAAACATATTCTATTTGAACTAGTAAAATATATTCAAATGTAATATTCTGTTCATTCGAATTGGCAATTAATACTCATTCGAATGAAAATATTTTATTCGAACAGAATTAAATCTGTTTGGCAACTTCGCGTTCGAATGGAATAGAGTTAGTTCAAACAAGAACTAGCCAAACAACTATGGTTGAGTCAATTCAGTCCCAAACGAAATATCCAAATCTAGACCAAAAGCTTTGTTTTAATCGGTAGAAATGATTAAGGAGTGAAGTCCAATCATTTCTACCGATTAAAAACTAGTTATTTCTATGAAATACACCAAAACGGGGGGATTTTCGATTCGAAATCCATACCCCCCAAACACAACTCATTCGTGCAAAAAACTAAACAATAGAGGTGGTCAGTTGACCCATACCTTTTAGAAGTTCAAATGTGGGGTTCCTATAGGGGTTGAGTGGCAGTTTTCGCGATAGAGATAAGGGGCGACTTGGAGGCTCTCGGCAGCTGCTGGTTCGAATGAGGGAGTTCTATTTCATTGTAATCGAACTGGGTATATAATGACCATGGCGTCTCATTCGAACGGGATAAATATCCATTCAAACGGTTATTATACTAATATATTTCTAATTATATTACTAATAGTAATATATAATAATACTAATATTACAAAGTATAAAAGTATAAAAATAAAACTAATAATAGTATTAGAATACTTTTATTTAACATATTTAGTATATTATTTGTAAATATACTTATTATATTATCTATAACAAACTAAGTACTTATATATAGTACTTATTAGTTATATAGCTACTATAATGTAAGTATTATATCCTAGTTGCTATATAGTTTTAGCTATTATAAGTTATGATAACTATACTAGTTAATATAATTAATATATATATAGTATTTATTAGTTATATAGCTACTATAGTATAAGTATTTTATTCTAGTTACCATATAGTTATAGCTATTATAAGTTATGATAACTATACAAGTTAATATAATTAATTTATTATATTATACTTAAAATTAAGATAAAACACTAAGTATTGTATAAGTACTATATACTAATGAGTACTATATTTTAATAGAAAAATGCTAGGGAGCCTGTTTTGGGATCCCTTTTTTTTTGCTCCATTGGGTTTTTTATTTTTAGTTTTTTTCCTTGACTTAGTGGTTAAGAAAATATTGTTTAATAATTTTGTATTTTGTTTTCTTTTGATTAAAATATTTAAAAGTATTAAAAAAATAATGTGAAAAAAAAACAAAAAATCTTTAATTTTTTTTAAATATAAAATAGTTGCTATAGTGTATATATATACTAAATACTATATAATATACTTACACTATAGAGTAGTTGCTATAATATATAATTAAATTCTGTTATGTGTGATTCATATTGTTCGAACGGTAAATAACCAATCCGAACGGAAAATTACCATTTATAAATATATTCGAATAAAAATAGACCCATTCGAACAAAAAATAACCCATTTGAACGATATAGGAGAAATATAGTTCGAACGGACATAATTTATATTCGAACAAAAGTCATTCGAACAAAATTTATTGGTTCAAACACTTCTTTCATTTGAACAATATCAAATATGGTTATTTGTTTGAATCAAAATTTTATTTTGTTCAAATAGACGGGTTGGTTTGAACTGACAAATTTTCCATTTGAACAATTTGTTGAGACGAAATTGGTTCGTCTCAAAAAATTTTTTTGTTTGAACAGTTTCGACTGGTTCCGTCAAATTTCGTCCATAAAAGTGATTTTTTAAGACAAAAGGTGAATTTCTTCTCCAAAAACCTTTTGAGACTATCTTTTAGAGACACAATTTTTTCGTCTCCAATTCTTTTTTAGGATAAAATTAGAGTTTTAAACCATATCTCTTATAGTGCTTAATTCTCACCTAATTAACCAAAGTTCAAACCTTCTTTTAAATTTTCTTGATCCTTCTTTTAAAAGCAATTATTGTATGTACTATAAACAAAAAGGGTAGAGGATACAAGGTGATGTGAAATCATTCAAAACACAACTATTTCAGTTACACTTATCTTTATTGCACTATTTGCAGATTCCTTGATTGATAGCGAAAAGGGGGAGATATGGCAGGTGGAGCCTGATGATAATGACAGAACAATACGACAAGCTGGGCCTGGATGAGTTGATGTCATGCAATCCAAAGTAGTCTCAAAAAAGTAAAATATTTCATCTCATTTCATTATTATAAATTTTTTAAATTTCTACTCATCTTACTGTCCAAACCACACCTTAATATTGTAGAAAACATGCAAGCTGGAACTACTATAACTTAAGTCCAATTATTTGGAATTTAGCTAATCCATTGTGATCATATTTTATTTTCTAATAGCAAAATCGTCAACGGATTTAGCATTTAGCTAATCTATTTAGGATGTTCTTATAACAATGTGGATGACTTGATCGGTAGCATGGATGTCGGCTACTACAGGTGGGTCCATGTGAAAAGATTTCTTGCCTCAAATCATATATCACCAAAGAATAATGCTACTTTGCCCACTCAAGTACTTGTCCTCTCATTTTGACACCTCATGTATTTTATTTTATTTTTTTATTTATTTTATAGTTAAGGAAGTGACTATTAGCGTATTGATATAATTTTTTTCTATATATTTTTAAAATGTTTTAAAATGATAAAAAAATATGAATAAAAATTTTAAAAAAATAAAAATTTGATTATGTCTTAGTGGTAAGTTGCAGCGGGCTACTCTGCTACTAGCAAGCACCAAAGCATGAATTTTTATGGAAAATACCAAACCCACCTAGGGTTTGTCTCTATTAATGTGGGTATCCATAGGTGTTATTTTTTTGCTTAATAATTAAAAAATATTTTTTAATGATGTTGTATTTTTTTTAAAAAATATTTTAGGATATAAAAAATGTATGAAAAAAAATCCAAAAATCAAAATAAAAAGACCAAATGAACTTCTTGAAAAACTCAATTTTTATTGGGGGCTAATCAATGTAAATACAACAAGATGTGATTTTTTTTTTGTTAAGTTTTCCTTTATATGGTGTTGGGATCAGCATTGACGGTCTCGAAGCCTGTATTCCCTAAATTCTGATTTCTACTTTATCGAAATTTGTATACGGATTCCACGGCTCTAACTTATTGGAATGAAGTCGAATTTAGACTTTCTTTTAGCGTAATATTTAGTCTAATTTAAACAAAACTTTATATATAATAGTTTTTATTTTTTTATTTTTGTGGGCTTGCAAGTTTCAAGTTTACTAAATAAATAAAAAAATAAAAAATAAAAAATATAACTTATTTCTATGCTAGACTTATACTATAGTATCTAATTAAATGTTATTATATTATACTAGTGTATACCTTATTTATAATTTATTTCTACATTAGACTTATTTATAGTGTCTAATTACATATTATTATATTTTAGTAAATTAATATTATGTGTTATTAACTTATTATATAAGACATATTTCTATAATAGTGTCTAATTTATTTCTATACTAGACTTATATTATAGTGTCTAATCACATGTCATTTTACATTAGTATGGTAGTAATATTGTGATGTTTACATATACTAAACTATTAATCTATTTATATTATAGTATAAGTATATTATTTTACAATAATTTACTCATACTAGTATAGTATTGAATTTTATTATATAAGTTCTAGTTATATAACTATACTAGTAAATATCATCAATATATAAATAATACATATTTTTATAGCATATGTACAATGTCAGAGTTGGGGTTGAAGTTGGAGGATAGTCAGCGTCAGATTGGAGTAGAGTCGGAGTCGGCTAGACAACACCTCCAAGTCCGACTTCGACTAGAAAATTAAAAAAGAAATCCGACTTCGACTCCAACGGTGTGGAGTCAACGTGGAGTTGGATTCAGAGTCGATCAATTAACAACACCTCCAACTTCAACTCCGACTAGAAAACTAAAAAATAAATCCAACTCTGACTTTGACTGTATGGAGTCGAAGTAGAGTTAGATTTAGAGTCAGATTTTCAAATTTTTGTTCATCTCTATATACGAATATGTGTGCTTATATCGCTAAAGATTTATTTAAAAGCCTTAAGTAAAACAATTATTAATTAACTCATTTAAAGTTGATTAAATTAATAAAAAAATATAATAATGTTCCACCAATCCATCACAATGCACAAGTGAAGATAAAATCTAAGAGAAGAAAAATTAAATTTCTTTATTAATTTTGAGATTGAATGCTATAAAGCCTATATATAGACCAAGAATAGCCCTATTAGCCACTAGAGATTCGTTGCCTTCACACTAATTGTTAACTTAATGCTAGTCTAGATTTAACTATGAAGACTAGTCAAAATAAGCTAGTGGAAGACTTGAAAGGAAAAGTGTAAAACAAAATGTATCTACTTGGATAAACACCAGAGAAAAAGAATAAATATGTTGCAAAAAGAGACCAAGAAATCGTCTCATGGAGATGTGAAAAAAAATAATCATTAGAATTTGAAATTTTATCAATAACAAAAAAATAGGTGCAAGTATGGAAAAATTGTTGAGAAAACAATAAAAACTACAGAAAGCTAGAAAAATAAATGATACTAAAACCAAATAAAGGGCACAAAAATACTCGTTCACAAATAAAAATATTTCAAAATGAGATTAATGTGCTAAAAATGTGCCTTGCGGGACAGCTAATCTTATTTGTGAGCACCTTAAAAAGAAATTAGGTACATTATAAGATTTAAAAAAGAAAAAAAAATGGGGGCCATGGCGCCCAAAACATCTAAGGTTCAGCCCCTGTTCCTATGCTACTTAGGACTGTTCATCCAGGTCGAAAAAAAATCCGACTCCTATTGAGAGGGTGTTACACTTGGAATTCTATTATTGAGAGATTAATAAGATTTTGAGAATTACTATTGATAACGCTTCCTCTAATGATGATTACATGGGAGGCACTACAATAAATTTGATCTTTAGAGACGAAATCTTTTAGGGACGAATTAAATTTCATCCCTAAAAGTACTTATTTGAGATGAAAATTAAATTTTGTCTCAAAACATGAAAACGGTTTTTTATACGTTCGAACAGAGAAATATTTGTTTGAATTAGACTTTCTGGGATGAAATATAGCGTCTAAAAAAAATAATCGTTCGAATGTTCACAAACGCGTTCGAATGGTATTCTAATTCATGTTTGAATGTTTACATAACTGTTCAAATAATAGTCATAGCAGGAAAGTATAGATCATTGTGGTGGGGAAAGGTATAAACCGTTTGAACGTGATATTTAATCATTCGAATGAATTTTTTGATGGGAAGTTATAAATAAATCTGGTAGAGATGGTTGCTATATGGTTCAAAAGTTCTCATACACATTCGAACAATATTGTAATTCAACTTCGAATGTTCACATGACTGTTCAAATAATAGTCATTGCGGGAACGTATATACAATTGTGCCCGAGGTAAGTTAGAAATTGTTCCAACGCTATATTTAATCATTTGAAATAATTTTTTGGTGGGAAGTTATAAATAAAACTAGTAGTAATGATTGCTATAGCGTTCAAATGGTACTTTTATGTTCGAACGAAGTTATAAACCGTTTGAATTCTCATAAGAGTCGCTCGAAAGGTGGCATAGACAATCGAAATAAATTTAATTATAGAAATTTATTGAAAAACAGTCATGTATTTTAAAAATAAATATTATTTGAGTCTATTAATCATCATTTTATTTATGGTAAATTAAAATATATCATATATGTCGTCCTATTTATTTTATATAATTAATTTAAAAATTAATTAATGACTCTTGTTATAGTAAATAAGAATTTGTAATTAAAAAAATATTACCTTCTTGGGAATGTCATTTTTCATATTATCATGAACTAGTAAGTAAAAAAAGGTAAATGATTTTTGATAAGAAACTAGCTAGCTACTATACATAACAAATAAAAACGATAAGAGACAATGTTTGATACAAAACAAAAGTTCAGATTTGAAACTCAAAATTGTTGTGTAAGACTATCCAAGTCCTTCTGGAGCATAGTAACAAGTCCCTCAATCTCTTGCAGTCGAACTATGATGGGCGTAGTGATCATCTCCAAGTCCTTGATTAAAAGTGTGCGATGCTCCTTGAGCTGAGATCACATCTCCATGGTAGTAGCTAGGAGTGTAACCAGTCCGGTCCGGTCTGATTTTGGACAAAATTTAAGACCGAACCAGTATGACTGGTTTTGAAAATTTCAAAATCAACCAGTTACCCTCCTAAACCGATACTTCCGGTTTTATCAATTTCTGTCAGATTCGATCCGGTTTTTCCCTTTTTTTAAATGTAAATTTGACATGTCATTAAAAATCTGTTTTAAAAAAAACTACCTTAAAAAAAATCTGTTATACTTTTCTTAAAAAATCTGCTTCAGCTTTACTAAAAACTACTTTTCGAAAGAATTTGTTTTACTAAAAAAAATCTGATTTACTAAAAACTACTTTCCAAAAATCTGCTTTACTAAATAAAATCTATTACAAGCTTATAAAAATAACTACTGCAAAAACTGAAAAAAAAATCTGCAATAAAAAAAAAATCTGCTATGGAATAAAATAAGTTCAAAAGTCTAAATTACAATTTACAAATTTACAAGTCCAAAAGTACAAAACATTACATATCCAAACAATACAAGTCTAAATTATAAGTCCAAAAGTCTAACAAATTACAAGTCCAAAAGTCCATCAAATTACAAGTCAAAAAGTTCAACAAATTACGAGTCTAAATTCTAAAAATCTAAATTACAAGTCCAAAAGTCCAAAATATTACAAATCCAAACACTAAAAGTCTAAATTAAAAGACAAACAAATTATAAGTCCAAAAGTCCATCAAATTACAAGTCCAAATTAGAACATCCAACAACAAATTTTACAACTAGAACCAATAGCTATGCACCAAGCCACCAACTCCAATGGTCCTTTCAATAAACCTTGTAATTGTATGAAAATAAATAAAGCAATTAATTCCAATAAAATGTTAGTAAGTACATTAAATAGGAACAAAAAAACTTAAGGAAAGATGTTATACAAGTTGACCTACCTTAAATTTAATGATCTCCAACCAAAGAAGTAGGTATTGAAGAATTCCCTGGATTTTCCATGAGCTCTACACAAAAAGGAAAAAAAGAAAGCATAATAATTAAAACAAATTACTAATATGATTTACACTTTAGAGATAGTTAAAGAAAAGATGAACGATGCTACATACCTGTATCAAATTTCTCAAACTCCTCAACATCATCCATTAAAGTGCGAATGTTAATTGGGGCAAAAAAATGGAGCCAATTTTGTGTATAAATAAGCGCTTCTACCATAAGTGGAGAAAGGTTATTGTGGAAAGGATCAAGTACTCGACCTGCTGTGCTAAAAGTTGACTCAGAGGCCACTGTAGATATCGGAATTGCAAGAACATCCCGCGCAACTCTTCAAAGCACACGGTATCTCATGGAGTTAACCTTCCACCAAGTCAATAAGTTGAATTTTGAATAATCTTCTTCACATTTTTCAAATAAATATCTCTTCAGTTCAGATTTACTTGACAAAGAGTTCTCCGACTCCAAATGCTTCTTAATTTGTGCATGGATTAATGATCTAAAATCACCCTGACCCACCCTAGTAGTTGAACTTGTACTACTAGCCCCTCCCTCGCTTGATTGGCTCATAATTTGATCTTGTGCCCCTACATCACTTTCGTCATTTTTACAATAACTATCATATAAACGACTCAAGGCATTTTTAACCCGATCCACCAACATAAGAACTTTTAAACTATTATCCTTTTATATTCCTTCAAAAATAATAGCTAGAGCACGGATTTTATATCGAGGATCAAGAACCAACCCAACATACAACAAAAGATTCATTTTTTCAAGATTTTCCCAATACTTCTCACATTTAGATTTCATACTAAATGCCATTGTTTTCAAATTATGAGGCCCTTCTACACACTTCACATTAATTATAGTTTGAATTGTCGCTAGCTCAAATACAAAACTATTGTAAGTGACATAATTGGTCCCTGAAAAATGCAAGGTTGCATCGTAAAAAAGTTCTAGAAATTTTACAAATAACCTACTATTATTCCAATCATCCACGGTTGGAGGCCCTAACTTGGATGCCCCTCCTTGCCCCAACTCACTAACACCATCATTATCCTCACTATCATCATCCCCAAGGCTGTTGAAAAATCCCGAGTCTTCTTCCTCTAGCCATTTAAATACTTTTTCAAACTTTTTAGCCCTATCCAACATCATATTAGTGGAGTTCCAATGAGTTGCTACATCTAAGCATACATTACTTTTACAAGTAATATCCTTACTATCACAACATTGCTTAAATGTGTTTCACCTTTATGGAGATGATTTCACATACTTCACAACCCTTCTAATTCGTGTAATTGATTAATCATATTCTTTCAACCCATCCCGAAAAATCAAGTTGAAGATATGAGCATAACATCTCATATGCAAGAACTCATATTCCAAAATCGTATCCTTTCTATGTCTTGTCTTTCTTTTGATATACAAAACTGCCCCATTATTTAAACTTGCATTATCGAGTGTAATTGTCAATATTTTGGACCTCCCCCATTCAAGCAAACACGCTTCAATTTTTTTATCTAGTGTTTCACTCTTATGGTTTTCAACCTTACAAAAATTGATTATTCTTTTGTGCATTTTCCAATCATCATCAATAAAATATGCATTGAGACACATGCAGTTAAAATTTTACATGGATGTCCATGTATCCGTGGTTAGACAAATGTGCTACCTTTTAAGAGTACTTTTCACCTTCTCTTTCTCTTTCAAATAAAGTTTAAAAATATCTTTTACAACCGTTACACGTGATGGAATCCCATTCCATCTAGGTTGCATAATAAGCATAAATTTCTTAAACCCCTCCCCTTCCACAAATTTAAAAGGAAACTTATCAACAACCAACATTTTTGCTAGGGTTTCTCTACAAGCCTCAACACTAAAAGCAATAGGTACAAGCCCCCCCACTGCTTGATCCAGACTGGAAACACTATATAGACTGGTTTTTATCCACTTTCCTAAGTGGAGACTTCTTACATATTTTTTCTAAGTGTCCCAACATTGATTTTGTGCCATTTGTATTAGAATCACAAGCATAAGTCATCCCACAAAGGTTACATGCAGCCCTAGGTTTTGACTTATCCTCAGTATCAATCAAAGTAAAATAATCCGAAGCTACAGATCCTTTCCTGCCACTCTTTGGAGCAGTAGATGGCTTACTTACAGTAGCTTTGGGAAGAAAGCGGATCATTAGTTGTTGTTGATTCCATGGTTCTTTGACTCACTCCCATTGAAGGTCGAACATTGCCGGGTGTTTCATTTGAAGGATCCATCTATAGTAATAAAAATAAAATTAATAAAAGCAGCTATAACTATATATATATATATATATATATATATATATATATATGTGGGGTAAGCACTTGCCAATTAAAAGCTTATTTATATTTATATTTATATTTAAAGGATTAATGTAAGCCCTATCAATATAATTTCAAAAACTCAATCACAAAACTGAATTTCACAAACCCAATCACAAAACTCAATCAAAGTAAATTTCGGATTCAAAAAACCCTAATATCACATATACCATCTATCATAATTTCAAAGTAATTTCACAAACCCAATCACAAAACCCTAATATCACAAACACAATAATAGACACAATCACAAAAAATCCTAAATTTCGGATTCAAAAACCCTAATATCACAAAATTGAAAACCCAATCACAAAAATCCCAATATCACAAAACTCAATCACAAAAACCCTAATATAACAAAACCCAATCACAAAAATCCTAGTATATAATTTCAAAAACAAAAAATAATAAAAAAAAATTTATTGTTGACTCGTTGATGTTGGAGACTCGGTAAAGAGACAGAGGCCGAGAGAGTTTAGAGAAGAGAGAGTGAGAGACGGGAGAGTTGAGAGTGAGAGACGGGAGAGTTGAGAACTTGAGAGTGAGAGACAAGGAAGAGAGTTAGAGACGGGAGAGTGAGCGGATGATTGGACGAGAGAGTGAGTGGTAGATGTTAAGTTATTTTTTTTTTTAATGATAGTTAAAATTTTTTTTGATGGTTTGGGAAATTTATAATTATAATTTTTATATATTTGTAATACATTTAATATAATATAGTCTACTATATTAGACTATATAATATATATATATATTGATATATATATTTTTAATACATTTAATATGCTATAGTCTAATATATTAGACTATACACATGTAGTTAATATTAGAGCACTCTCAATGGCTTCTTCATCCTATACTTTAAAATACATCACCAAAACCCATTTTTTCTATTTTATATACTAACTTTTACAATATAACATATATCAGTTTTTCTATTTTTTCTTCATATCATTTAAATATTATATTTTTTAATATTTTTTATTCATTTCAAATATTTTCTCTAACTATCAATAATATCCTCATGTCTTTTGATATTTGCAATATCTCCACATATACAATGTCATATAATTATGTTCTATTTTAAATTAATCAAAATTTATAAGCTAAACCAAAATGTAAATTAATTCAAAAAATAAAAATTAGAGATTATATAATAAAAATATTCTCAAAGTATATTATGAGAATATCCATTCTCGATAATTGTAAAAGAATATTTTAAAGATATTCTTCGGTATATTCTGTAAATATTCATTTTCGATAATTCTAAAATATTCTTCGATATATTTCGTGAATATTCATTTTCGATAATTGTGAAAGAATATTCTTTGTATATTCTCTAGTATATACTAAGAATATTCTTTTAGTTTTCTCAAAACTTCAACTATAAATGACATCATTTCTTCATAAAGTTTTATCAACATCTTCATTTCCATTTCTTTACACATTTCTTCTTGTTCTTCTTTCTATATAGTTCTAGGACATTTTAAAACGTATTTAAGCATCACTTGAGGCATAAAACATGAGACGTTCCTTTCCTTCCTTTTCCTTTGCATTTAAACCTTTTCATCATTTTTCTTAGTTCAATGCATATGCATTTTCATGAACAAGATACATTTTCATACTATACTACATGTAGGAATAATTGTAAGTTTCTTGAGAGAGCATGCATGAAAATCTCATGACTTAGAATCTACATGCATGCATTACTTTATACATGTACACATAATTATAATCGATAGGATATTTAATAGGGGCTATCAAGAAAGGGTTGTGCATACTATATTTATTTATTTAGAGAAACATTTGCAATGAGAGAGATATTCTTTCATAAAGATAGCATGGTGTAAGAAACATGGTCATAGCTACTTACCTGCTAGCTTTACTAGCGAGTTCCTTTGGACTTGAAAGTAGACTCCTATTCAATAAAATGAGATAGACATATTAACATCCACCTTACTTTGAGCCTTACTAATCGATACGCTCATATGCTCACTTAAATTCAAACTTGGAATTAAACGTTTCCTTAACCCGTTCGTCTACCCACCATGTATGGCACTTAGGCCCAAATGTTAAACTCCTCATCCCATACGTTTTAAGAAACTTATGAAAATAAATAACATACTTGCTATCTCTTCTAAAGGCAATGTTTTCTACATGAAGGATAGATGGAAAATCATAGATTAAAATGCATAAATGGTAGGAATTATTTAAAAAGGGAAAACAAGAATTTGCTACAAATCTGAAAATTTTCATCAAGAAAGGCATTTGACAGCTTTGAAATATCATTTTGGAAGATAATCCAATAAAGAGCCAATGTCTACAAAGGGTTGATTTTTATCACTTCTTTTCAAGGGTTGTTCATGCTAAAACCATCTTTAATTGAGCTAAGGAAAGATTGAACAAAGGGATGGATTGGGCTGATTTAAGTTCCAACAAAAGCATAGCAGAAAATTTTTGGAACCCTTGGACAGCCAATAGCCTTTGCACTTTCATGCTCTTAAAACATCCTTTACCTAATCCAACTTCAACTATACAATTAAATCACACTTAGGTTGTAAAAAGCTTAGGAAAACATCTCTTATTTTATAAAAAAAGATCATAAACATAGGTATAGTACTTGGCAAACTCAAGATTTCCAAGGTAAGCTTACTAGTTCAAATTAAAACTCTTAGTGGCTTACTTAGGCCAAAAATCTTGAAGAAAGTATGCTTAGAATTTATAACCTCAACTTCACTAACTTAACACTTAAAGATAAGATGAATTAAAACATGGCTTAGGCTTTATAAATCTCAAGGAATAAACACAACAAAGCAACTTATAGTTACCTACGATTGGAACTAAACAAGATGAAATACATGGCTAGAACCAATAGGGCATACACATGGCTAGAACACACACCAAAACAGAGCATATGAACAACTAGAATCTAGAAAAACAGGGCATACACACGGCTAGGACCAATAGACATGCATACGGCCGAAATCAACAGAAAAAAGAGCATAATTTTCTCCATTTGGTTTCTACTTAACTAGGACATGAATTAGAAGAACCAAAAGAGGAATTCAACTCAGAAATCACTACACAAGAATAGGTTTGCACAGGAAATCCGAAACTCCATATACATGGCATAAACTTACTTAGCAGTTCCATAATCACAAGAAGAATCAGAAGAATAGAGTACTACCTAATTTAGCAAGCCACGAACGAAAGAGGAGAAGGAAAAACCGAAGATCCAAGCCATGAATTTTGTCCTCCTTGAAGGTGCTTCAGCCGAACTCTATGTTTTAAGAAGAGATGGAGAATCGGCTTGAAGAGAGGAAGAGAAGTCGTTCAGTGCTAGAGAGAAACCGAGAGGGTCTTTCATGTGGGTGGAGAAGCTTACACTTAGAGCTTGAAGGGAATTTACCCTTGGCTTTCTTTGGAAGGTGGAACTTGCGTGTAGGAGAAGAAGGAGACCGAATGGCTTAAGGAGGAAGTCGGTTATCACTTTGGAGAAGAGAGTCAAAGCTTCCCTTGGAAGCTAAAGGAACGGACGGTGAGGATTAAGGCATGGGAAGATACTTTTCTCAGATGCTTATCCTACAGTGGAAAAGGTTTGAGCCACTCCTCAATTAAATAAAAAGGTAGGGGGCTTTAGGAAAATATGTTTTAAGATCTGAAAATATTCCCTTAGATTATTTTAATGACCCTTATAAAAATAAAAGCACACATATCTTAAAATAAAATAATAAAATATTAAAATCATAAAAATCTTTATCTCAAAAAAATATTTAACTTCAGAAATTAAATTAGAAGAAATGACATAAGAACCCACGTAGTAGGATGCGGGTATTACATATATCCTCCGAATCTAATCCGTAGGAGGTTTCGAATGCAACGTCATCTTTTCTTGCATATTCAAGCTGAAGTCGAAGCATACGAATCATACTTCGTCCAAAGAAGAGATGATGCTAGAAGACTTGGGCATTCCTCCCTTCAAAAAATAACTGTTGCGATGAGAATATTAGCTTATGGAGTATCTGGTGATTTTGTGGATGAATACTTAAGGATTGCAGAAAATACATAAACCAAGTGTTTGAAGAAATTTTTCAAGGCTGTCATAAGCATATTCTCCAATGAGTACTTAAGATCACCAAACGACAACGATATTGCTAGATTGCTCACAGTTGGAGAAAGTCGTGGGTTTCCTGGGATGCTAGGAAGTATTGATTGCATGTATTGGAAATGGAAAAATTGTCCAAGTGCATAGAAAGGAATGTATTGTGGTCACATTCATGAACCAACGATAATTTTAGAAGCTGTAGCGTCATACGACTTCTGGATATGGCATGCATTTTTTGGATTACCAGGCTCTCATAATAATATTAATGTCCTAGAACACTCTTCTGTTTTTAGAGAGCTCGCTGAAGGACATGCTCCGAAGGTTAACTACTCAATAAATAAAAATGACTACTCAATGGGATATTATCTTGCTAATGGTATATATCCTTCATGGTTGACGTTTGTCAAAACAACTCATGCTCCACATGGCCATAAAAAAAAAAACATTTTGCTGCAGCTCAAGAATTAGCAAGAAAAGATGTAGAACGGGCTTTTGGAGTGCTTCAAGCTCGATTTGCAATTGTACGCGGACCTGCATGATTTTGATCGACAAATGCTAAAGGAGATTATGATGGCATGCATAATTTTGCATAATATGATCGTAGAAGATGAGCGACATACTTATCTTCGAGTAGAAAACTTCGTCTATGAACAAAACGATGAAATATCCCAAGAGCCAGTGTGTCATGAGCATACGAATGAATTTGTAAACTTCATTCAACGTCAACATCACATTCAAGATCAATGGCTTCATTCACAACTCCAATCGGATCTTATCGAACATTTATGGCAAATATATAGTCAATCTTAAGTACTTGTATTTTATATTTCACTATGTTTAGCCTAATGTTATATTCTTGTTTTGTACGAGATGTAACCTTAATTTTCTTAATTTCACTATGTTTAGCCTCCTGTTATATTCTTGTTTTGTACAAGATATATGTAACCTTAATTATGAAAATCTCACTATGTTAAGTCTTGTTTTGTAGTAAAATTCAAACTCTTGGGTCCATATTTTATAACTTCATTCAACAAGCAAGATTCAAAACATTAAACATTAAACATTAAACATAAGCATGTTCACTCAAATAATCAATAAGGAAATAATTTCATTCAACAAGAAAGATTCATTCAGGGATTAGTTGAGAAACCATTAAAAAAGAAAATTGAGTCCGTCCAATATTTATTTGCAATCTTGGAAACATTAAGCAAAGCAAAGCAAGGAAAATATTGGACTTAAGATTCGAAATCCTAGGAATCAATAATCAAATATCCACTAGAATAACCATTTGGATAGAATTTCTTTGTTGGCTGAGATCAAATATATAGTAAAGAAATCCAAATTTTAGGCATCAACTAATAAGATGTGCATGATTCCTTGAAGTTAAAGTGTAAGAACAATGAAAAGTAAAGGTAGAAAAAGCAGGACCTTTATACAACATATCTAATTCAAGACTATTGAGACCAACATATCTCATTCACATAATACTCATTCATGCTCATTCATTCACATAATACTGTCAAACTATTCACAGCAACATAAGACAGTATAGTGTGCGAATTGTGTTGTGGTCTATACAAAATAAAATCTGGACTATCCACTGGCTGCATTGTGGCTTCAAATTTGTGCATAGTTCTATATAAAAAATGTTCATATTAGAACTTCCAAATGTGGCTGAATTTGTGGTTTCAGGTTTGTGCAATGTTCTATACAAAAAACTAACAAAGGAGTATTCCTAAAAGTGGTTGCACTGTTACCTTTCAAAAAATGTTCATTTACAGCACATACACCACCCAATCATGGCTTTCTAGACCTTTGCTTCTCAATTATTTCCAATTGGAGGCTATGAAAATACTCTTGTTGCATTGGAGGTAAACTTGAGGTGTCCATCCTCATAAGTTCTTTCTCTTCTCTTCGTTGATCCAAATCAAGCCTCTCTTTTGTAAGGCGGCTAATCTCTTTCCTATTCTCAGCATTTGCTCTCTTCTTCTCCTCTCTCATTTCAGTCACCAAATCAACAAGATAGAAGAGATGCTATCTTGCCTTTGTCACTTCTTTTCAGCCTTCTTTCCAATGGGTCTCTCTAGATTCACATCTATAGATGGAGATATGGTGTCTTCATCTGGGAATATAAACTCTGGCACATGACCATCTGGTGTTACCGATCTTCTCTTAGTTTTGACACTGCTGCTCTCAGCCACAGTTTGTTTCCATTTTGTATGGTGCCTTAGAATAGTCCAAGAATAAAGGAAGTTGAATGTGGCAGATTGATTACTTCGATAGAGCCCGTTTGCTTGCTCAATCTGAAAAATCAGTAAATGAGATGTGAAATATATGTAATACAATGTCCTATAAACGATGAAATAAAATGAGAGTAGTTTGTGCACCTTATCTTGCTCAGTAACCCCACTTGGAGACCTTCCTTCAATTTGAGCTAAGGCCCCACAAAACTTATTTGTAGCATGTTGGATGGTAGACCATCTATTTGTGAGAGAGCTGGAACTACGTTCACAATATGTAGATTTTTTGTTTTTCTCATAATACTCATGAACTCTAGCCCAAAATGAATGTTTAGATTGATCAACTCCATTGATTGGGTCCAAACTAGTATTAAGCCAAGCTGACACTAATAAGTTGTCCTCTTTTGGACTAAAGTTTCTTTGTCTAGATTTAGTTTTTCTAGTAGTCCCTTGTTTTGGGTTGGGTGGACCTACTTGGAATTCTAAGTCATTCAAAGGTGTGAGGAGATAGTCATTGTAGCCTTCTTCCCCCTCCTGTAAGAGGGTAGTGAAGGAATGAACTCCATGGAGTTATGAATCCATCCTTCAAAGGAAGAAAGAAAAAGAAAAAGAAATGGGATCATGGAACTCAATCAATATAAATATTCATGTTTGTGAAACTCTAAACTTTATAAAGTACCACTTGTTTTGATAACAACTAAAACAAATTTCAGAATAGATGAACATGTGAAACTAAAACATATAGCAGGCTAAACTAACAAAGAACAGAGTAGTTGAACATGCTAAACAGCAGAAAATTTTCAGAAAATCCATAAATAGCAGACTCCTTCAAGTGGAAACCAGTTGACTAACTTCCATTGGATGCTCTTTCTGTGTCTCCTTTCTAGGTTTTTTGTTGTCAACTGAAAGTTATGTTCTCATTGAGAGTTTGTGAGGGATAATTGTTGTAGTCTACAAAACTATGTCCACACCTAGTCTCAATTTAGAGAGATCTATCCATGATCTAGTTTTCCAATCTATACTTTGTAGTAATGTTTTATTTTAAGCAAGAAATGTAAAGGCCATTTCCATCACCTTGAGAATTGCACATGATTGGAGAAACATAGCCCTCACAGGAAACTAAAAAGAAAAATATACCCCTGTGACAGAGGACACCACATTAATTAGTATACACCTCGTAAAAGTTCAAAAAAGGATCATATATTCTAAAGAACTATAGATTGCTACTCTAGTGCAGCAGATCTGGACAAGGATTAATATCTCAAAAGCAAGCAAGTAGTAACCAAAAGACAGCAAGAAACAAGCAAATATAAGCAATAAAAGCAAGCAAGCAAAGGTCCCAAAGGCAAAAGCAAAACAAAGGTTGCCACACAAATATGATCTAGCCACACAAACAGAGGTTGCCACACAAAAGTGTACCAGAGCTAGCCACTTCTTGAGGGCCACACAAACATGATCACAGAAATTCTAGAGTGAGTGAGTGCTTTGTTTGATTGCATGCCTTTCATCGTGTGGGTGCAGTGGATATACTTGAATGGAGGTGGACTTGGGGAACAAAAGCAATTAAAGTGATCATCCTTTTATTCATAAAGATTGCTTAACACCCTATATTTTTCTTAAAGGTTGCTTGACACCCTATATGAAATCTGAACTTGGAAGAAATTTACTACCAAACATGTGAAAAAATTCTATAAACTAGGTTTGAAAAAATTCTTTTAATTTCAAGTACCCAGTTTATATATAATTTGACATGCATGTTTCTTTGAGCATGTAAGCTGGTACACATATTTTATTAATAGATCAGTTAATTAACGATGAGATTAATTATAAATAGAATTATATATATATATATATATATAATAAAGGATAAATAAGGAGTTAAACATGAATACAAACACTGTTAATAGGATTATATAACAAGATGATAATATATAGATTCTCTTCAAGAAAATAATTATATATCCAACACTAGAATTTAGAAGAAAATTCGTCTCTTTCCAGTTAGCTAGCTAGCACTTAAATTTTCCTTCTTGGATTGAATTTTCTTGCTTGTAAGGTCTACTTAGTAGTCAACCTAGCTAATTAATTATTGGCATATGAAATCATACATCCATCCTAGAGTATGTGCTTTCACCTACACCCCTATTCTCAGAAGAAAAAATATGTGCTTTCCTACATTTTAGAGAGAGAGAGAGACAGTACCCATGCAAACTCCTACACCTATATTCTCAGAAGAAAAAAATATGTGCTTTCCTGCATTTTAGAGAGAGTGAGAGACAGAGAGAGAGAGAGAGATTCCAAGAAAGCAAACATATTTCACCCATATATTCTGTGAATCGGTATACGCATGTACCCATGCAAACTCCTACATCAATATTCTAAGAAGGAAAAATTTAAACTTATAAATTTTGGAAAGAGTGAGAGCATAGAGAGAGATTCCAAAGTTTACCTCAACAATGAGAGTAGAGCTTGAAGCTGGATGATCGGAGATGGAAGCAGCGTGCGTAGTCAAGGAAGAAGGCTTTGCTTCTGTCTTTGGCGCCAGCAATTGAGAAAGCGTGGGAATGAGAGAATGGGGTCTGAAATGGGAAAAAAGAAATATGAAGATCTGAGGAAAATTGAGGACGAGGGAAGAGAAACTAATTAAAAATGTTTACATTCATGAACAGAATTCTCAACATGTAGCGGCTTCATTGTGTCAAAATGTAAAATCTCTATAAAATACAAGATCTGATGGAGTGTTCTTTAAAGACAATTTCTTTATATTTTGAAGAAAACTCTTGTAACGCCTATCCTTGAGGTGGGTCTTTTTACAAAATATTTTAGAAATTACGACGGGAATTACCGTCCTATTTAAAACCTTTTATTGTCATTCCCAGGGTGCAAAACTCTACGTTATAAAACAAAATATGCTTTTATAATAAAAGAGGTTTGTGGGTTAAAAGAGTGGAAAATATAAATCTTTAAAATAAAAAGACCTTTCATACATTTTAAACCCTCATGCCTAGACTTCCGTGCTCTTCTCCCTTAGCCGTGTCCCTCCTGAGCGTACTGCTCATTCAGTTCCTGTGGGGGGAAGGGCACACATAAAAACTAAAATGAGTCGAATACTCAGTAAGCATTATTTCATACGGTTAAAATATAGCAACATAGGTTTTCAGTCATGCATTCATCACTTCATACATACTATACGTACATGCATACATGCTTTCGTTCGTAAACATCAGTAGACGGGGGTTTTCATCTTTAAACATGCTTTTCTTTTCATAAAACATTTCCCTCGTTACTGCCTTCATTTCTTAAAGAATGTCATACGTTCATACATTCTTTTCTTTTTACTTTCATAGGCCAATGCACACTGTTATGCCCCGCGTGCTAGGATTAGCTGCCTTATGGCCAATGGATTCGCCCGTGGCCACGGGTTGGAATCCCATTCCGTCAGGGATGCAGCACTGGGTACACTACCAGATTCTACTACCTGGCATTGCAATCTGCCCATTTATTCATTTGGGTACCTCGTTTATTCATTCATATGGCCGTTACGTAGTTTCATATATTCATACATGCTCATGCTTTTCTTTCATTCTTTCTTTACGTTCATTTATTCATGGCAGCTCTAGAGAGCTGTAGCTTTCATTCATTTCATGTGCATGTGCATGAGCATGCCTTTCATTCTTTTCATTTCATTTCATGCTTTCATGAGAAAACGTCTTTTCGTGAGTAAACAACGTTTAGGGCGAGAGCCTGAAAACATCTTTTCGTGCCATGTCTTCTCTTTTAAAATACATACAATAGATACTACGTATAGTCATCCATTCACATGCGTACAGTTAATACTTTTGGATGCGTGAATAGAGGCTGCCAAAGGGGGCCGTACATACTTATACTTTAAATAAGTTACTTTTCATTTTTATTTTTCGTAAAACGTTTGCCCTTGAAAAGGGAGAGCATTTCTTTTCTTCGTTTTCATAAGGAAAAGCTTTTCCTTTTCTTTTTCTTATCTTTAGAAAACTCTAGAAGAGTACGAACGTAATACTTACCTGGACTTCTTGCTACTTTCATACCATACAGTCCATTCATGCGTGTGTCAGATGGCAACCTATAAGCATACATAACCTTGACGTCATTCTCTATCTAGTGCATAAGCAACTGACTAGAAATAGAGCTATGCTTTACTTAGAACACTCTCTTTCTATCCCGTGCTCTTTCATGTCCTTTACTATGATAAAACCCTTGGAGACCCATTACGCTCTCTACTTCCTTCAACCTTGACGTTCTACTTCGAGTGCTTATTCACTAGGGTGAACTCATGATTCACCTTAGGATTAAGATACTACGACCTTCACCTCATTCTTCTTATTAACCATGTTCTGATGCATGAGTTAGACAGACTAAGTCACGCATCCCATCTTTGGACAATACCTTCATCATTACTTTTATGTATCTTAGCTCACTCTACTTCCCATGACCATCTATACCCGTCACACGGCTCTAAGCCACTCCAAGACTTAAGTACCGTGTCATCCTACTTGGGACAGATTACCCATTATATACGGTAAATCTGTCCTGCACATGTGTCACACGTACCTTACCTCTTTATCATCTAAGACCAACATACCTTACATTGGTCATCTGGTCGTATGGACAAGCGCCATACTCCGATACCAACCATCTCTTATCCCACTAGCATGACTCTTCGTGCTACCCGAAGCTCTTGATAGTTCATATCAACACTTAACCGATGAGACTTTGTTTATAACTATTCTTTACGCCACGCCATATAGCTCAAGACTGTTCCTAAGCTACACTGTGACCTTGTTACGTCACCTTACATACATCCTAGGTCATCACAGCACAACTCCATGATTGACCACGTCACTTCATGACGTTGCCCAATCATGCTTCCACTGCACTGCTCTGATACTTCTTAGCCACTTCACACTTATTCCCGGTCATAAGCCAATCACATGGCGACACCTGTCGCCTTGGACTAAAACCATACTTCACAGCCATTCTGGGACACTGTTCCACAGTTCCAGACACCATACACCAAATTCTTCCTCTATCCACTACGCAACCGCCATTATCTTGGTGATACGCCATACGATGTATCGCTGCACCATAGGGAGTATACTCCACGCATACTCCCTTCACAATCCTATGCCACATCACCGCTACGGCACACACGCCGTACAGTGCATCGTCTCACCACATGGAGTACATCCCACGTGTACTCTATTCACAACGCTACGCCACATCACCACTATGGCATACACGCCAAATGGTGCATTGTTCCACCACATGGAGTACACTCCACGTGTACTCTATTCACCACACTACACCATATCACAACTATGGCATACACGTCATATGGTGTATTATCTCACCACATGATGTACACTCCACGTGTACTCCATTCACAACACCACGTCACATCACCACTATGGCATACACGCCATATGGTGTACCGTGTCGCCACATAGCGTATAATCCATTCACGGCACTACGCCATATCACCACTATGGCATACACACCATATGGTGTATTATCTCACCACATGGAGTACACTCCACGTGTACTCCATTCACAATACTACGCCATATCACCACTATGACATACATGCCATATGGTGTACCGTGTTACCAGATGGAGTATACCCCACGTATACTCCATTCACGGCATTACACCACATCACCATTATGGCACACATGACATATGGTGCATCATCTCACCACATGGAGTACATTTCACATGTACTCTATTCACGGCACTACGCCACATCACTACTACTGCACATATACCACAACCACATTTCACAGCACACTTCCCAACTACGCCCAACACTTCACCATAGAAAGTCGCATCACCATACTACACAGCGAACCCTATAATACTAGCAGCATAGTCCACAATCTAGTCAACTAATTAGCATCTAACATAAATAACGAGGGATAGAGAATTATACCATCGACGGGATAATCCGTGCGTCGCTCGTTGACCGTCACAGCGATAACGTCGAAAAGATCATACGGGGTGGCTACATTGCGTACAGTGACTGTTTAGGCGTTTGGATAGCTAGGTGATGTCTTGGAAGGGCCTAAAGTGGCCTTGATGATGATGGAAAGGAGCATATCACGGCGGATCTTGCCGTGTACAGTGGCAGTCAGTCACGCGGAGTGATTGTCCATCATGTGCAGTGATTACCCACCACATAAAGTGGTGGTTTAGACTTAGGGGCTAGGCTAGGGGAGGTTGCTGGTGGAGCTGTGGAGGCTCGATGGTGGTTGGCACGGTGGTCCACGGTGGTGAAAGGAGGCTGGCCGTGCACTGTGAGGGAGGAGAAGCTGTGGGAGAGAGAGAGAGTGTATGTGGCTGTGGGTGGTCCGGTTGGCTTCGTGGTGGCCTGAGGGTGCCGGAGGGGGTGGTCACTCGTCATGGGCGGCGGCGGATCGAGCTTAACCCATGCGTGAGAGAGAGGAGCACTGGGAGGAGTGGACGGACTATTTCATCTGACGTAATTGCTTACGTCATAAGGAAGGAAGAAGTAGGGTATTACAATCTACCCTTCTTAAAATAAATTTTGTCCTCAGCATTTGCCTAATGTTCTAGGAATTTGTGCAGTGTCCTAAGAATTTTCCCATCCTTACTGGGGGAGTACGAATGGGCCGTCACGTTATCTCCCCGCTTCTTTGTGCACGTCTAGCATCTTGGTCAATTCTTGCGCGTAGCTTTGCCTCCACATTTTGTCAGTCCTTCGTCAGCATGCTTAAGGCCAGCTCTAATTCCTTGAGCCCATCCATCACGTTGTGCTCGTACCTTCTGTTCCACGACTCGTGCGAACAAGGGCTGGAGTTGCCATCACATTTTCCATCTTGGTCCTAGCTTTGCTCGTGGTCGTTCACGCATTTCTTAACTATTATGGTCTCTCTTAACATTTCTAGTTCGTTCCTTAATTAGCGAGCAGCTAATTCTACAGGTCCTAATGTACATCATTCATTCCTAACGTTACCTCATTCATTCCTTAACCTCTAACCATGCTTAGTCTCTGATACCTTTTACAGTCTATGCACCTAACATCATGACCTCTTTCTAGTTGCTAGTCTGACATGCATGCATTGGTCAAATCATACTTTGAAAATATCATAACATTAAAGTAGAATACTTTCTTATACTTACTGCAGGACGAGACATGCCTTGGGAAGTCGTCAGTCTAGGTTTTCCTTCATATGAAGTTTTCCTTTCAAAAGCTTTCTTTCTTTGGAAAAAGTTTTCCTCCCTTTAGAAAATAGTTTTCCCTCTTTTATTTTTAAAAGAATGTTATAGAGTCTAGCATAACCTGGGTTTTGCTCTAATACCACTATGTAATGCCCGTCCTTGAGGTGGGTCTTTTTACAAAATATTTAGAAATTACGGTGGGAATTACCATCCTATTTAAAACCTTTTACTGTCCTTCCCAGGGTACAAGACTCTACGTTATAAAACAAAATGTGCTTTTATAAAAAAAGAGGTTTGTGGGTTAAAAGAGTGGAAAATATAAATCTTTAAAATAAAAAGACATTTCATACATTTAAAACTCTCATGCCTAGACTTCCGTGCTCTTCTCATTTGGCCGTGTCCCTCATGAGCGTACTGCTCATTCAATTCCTGTAGGGGGAGGGGCACATATAAAAATTAAAATGAGTCGAATACTCAGTAAACATTACTTTATACGGTTAAAATATAGCAACATAGGTTTTCAGTCATGCATTCATCACTTCATACATACTATACGTACATGCATACATGCTTTCGTTCGTAAACATCAGTAGATGGGGGTTTTCATCTTTAAACATGCTTTTCTTTTCGTAAAACATTTCCCCCGTTACTGCCTTCATTTCTTTAAGAATGCCATGCATTCATATATTCTTTTCTTTTTACTTTCATAGGCCAGTGCACACTGTTACGCTCCGCGTGCTAGGGTTAGCTGCCCTATGGGCAATGGATTCGCTCGTGGCCACGGGTTGGAGTCCCATTCCGTTAGGGATGCAGCAATGGGTTCACTACCAGATACTACTACCCGGCATTGCAATCTACCCATTCATTCATTTGGGTACCCCATTCATTCATTCATATGGCCGTTACGTAGCTTCATACATTCATACATGCTCATGCCTTTCTTTCATTCTTTCTTTACGTTCATTCATTCATGGCAGCTCTAGAGAGCTGTAGCTTTCATTCATTTTATGTGCATGAGCATGCCTTTCATTCTTTTCATTTCATTTCATGCTTTCATGAGAAAACGTCTTTTCGTGAGAAAACATCGTTTGGGGCAGGAGCCCGAAAACATATTTTCGTGCCATGTTTTTTCTTTTAAAATACATACAATAGATACTATGTATAGTCATCCATTCACATGCGTACAATTAATACTTTTGGGTGTGTGAATAGGGGCTGCCAAAGGGGGCCGTACATACTTATACTTTAAATAAGTTACTTTTCGTTCTTCTTTTTCATAAAATGTTTGCTCTTGAAAAGGAAGAACATTTCTTTTCTTCGTTTTTATAAGGAAAAGGCTTTTTTTTTTTTTTTTTTTTTTTTATCTTTAGAAAACTCTAGAAGAGTACAAACGTAATACTTACCTGGACTCCATGCTACTTTCATACCATACAGTCCATTCATGCATGTGTCGGATGGCAACCTACATGCATACATAACTTTGACGTCATTCTCTATCTAGTGCATAAGCAACTGACTAGAAATAGAGTTATGCTTATTTAGAACACTTTCCTTCTATCCCATGCTCTTTCATGTCCTTTACTATGATAAAACCCTTGAAGACCCATTACGCTCTCTACTTCCTTCAACCTTGACGTTTTACTTCGAGTGCTTATTCCCTAGTGTGAACTTATGATTCACCTTAGGATTAAGACACTACGACCTTCTTCTCATTCTTCTTATTAACCACGTTCTGATGCATGAGTTAGACCGACTAAGTCACGCATGCCATCCTTGGATAGTACCTTCATCATTACCTTTATGTATCTTAGCTCACTCTACTTCCCATGACCATTTATACCCGTCACACGACTCTAAGCCACTCCAAGGCTTAAGTAGGGTGTCATCCTACTTGAGACAGATTACCCATTATATACGATAAATCCGTCCTGCACATGTGTCACACGTACCTTACCCCTTTATCATCTAAGACCAACATACCTTATATTGGTCATCGGGTCGTATGGACAAGCGCCATACTCCGATACCAACCATCTCTTATCCCGCTAGTATGACTCTTCGTGCTACCCGAAGCTCATGATAGTTCATATCAACACTTAACCGATGAGACTTTGTTTATAACTATTCTTTAAGCCACGCCATATAGCTCAAGACTGTTCCCAAGCTACACTGTGACCTTGTTACGTCACCTTACATACATCCTAGGTCATCACAGCACAACTCCATGATTGATCACGTCACTTCATGACGTTGCCCAATCATGCTTCAGCTGCACTGCTCTGATACTTAGCCACTTCGGACTTATTCCCGTCCATAAGCCAATCACATGGCGACACCCGTCATCTTGGACTACAGCCATAATTCATAGCCATTCCAGGACACTATTCCACAGTTCCAGACACCATACACCAAGTTCTTCCCTTATCCACTACGCAACCACCATTATTTTGACGACACGCCATACGATGTATCGCTGCACCTCAGGGAGTTTACTCAATGCATACTCCCTTCACAACACTATGCTACATCACCGCTACGACACACACATCATACAGTGCATCGTCTCACCACATGGAGTACATCCCACGTGTACTCCATTCTCAATGCTATGCCACATCACCACTATGATTTACACGCCATATGGTGCATCGTTCCACCACATGGAGTACACTCCACGTGTACTCCATTCACCACACCATGTGTGGCGCCCCCAACTTTTATGCACAGACACGTACACAAATCGAGACACCCGGGATGATGACAACACGGTCACGCACCCCAACGACACGTGCCAAGTGTGTGAAATGCAACACGTGTACAACAAATAATGTGCAGCGGAAAGGTTAAGTCAAATAATTAAGTACCAGAGTTTAATACAATACGAAAATAATACTGAAATCCACAAGTCAACATAATACAATTTTCTTGTTCGTAAAACAACATCAAATAAAAATACAAATACAAGCTAGAACATAGCCAAATGTCCCTACTCCTCAGGCGGAGCCGCATCCTCGGGCTCAACCTCCTCAAAAACTGCATCAAAATCTGCAATACCAATAAATGGTACCACAGGTAAGTAAAACCCAAAAATACTCCAAGATAACAAATATATTAATACAACAGCCACTATGCATGCACATGATGACCAAAACACCAAACCCGAGAAAAAACACCATTTCTTGTAAAATCACAATTTTCCACGCACGCCAAAAATCATCATTTGGCACATAAATATAATCCAGGAATAGTTACATTGATTCCAATTTTATTCCGTATGCACCATGGCCTCCCCTAGGGACCATCCACATACACTGGCTCCCTTCGTCACACCACAGGTAGCGACCGTGAGAGTGATACAACACGAATGATGCCCAGTTCCGCGCCCACCTCTTACAGAACCAAGCATCCTCTCATCCTCGCCAGCCCGAGGGATCACGGAGTCGGATCGAGAGCGCTACCATCTCTTCCAAGTCCCGAGCAACAGCTCCAGGGGACGACACTCAGTATATTCCGCTCCCGAGTACCCAGAGGAGCTCCACCGAGATAATAACCCATCTCGGCTTGGGGGTAATTCACACGCACCCAAAAGCCTTTTTACAAAACACAGTTTCCAAAAATACACACCCACGCATGCGTGCATAATGCCATGAAATCAACCAATTACCAACAACCAACAGTTATCAGTAATTTCCAAATAACCAGTACAGTCTAATCAGATAACCAAAACACAGTTTATAAAACAGGTTATTGCAAAAATATATTTAAATCTTAAAAGTCTTTTGGAGAAATACTTACAGCGCTTTAAAATAATTTATGGAGGATCACGGAGGAACTGGAAACACCAAAACAGCGACTCCACAGTGTAAAAACACTGTGGCCGAAATACATAGTGTACCCAAATTTCACACAGGGTCAAACGAAGACTTGGGAACGGTAGAGTAGGGCCTATGGGAGGTGGTGAATCTAATGGAAGTGATGATTGGCCGTAGGTGGCGGCCGAAACGGTGGTTTAAGGCCGAGAAACTCGAATCGGAGAGGGTGTTCGTATGGGCGGCTCTGACAACGGATCGGGGCCAAAAGTGGGTCGGTTAGGACGACAAAGAGCCGGTGAGGAAGTGGTAGAAATTTGGTGGCCGATGGTGGCCGGACGGCGACGGGACGACGAGAAAACCACCGCGGGTTTGAACGAGCCATGGCGGCTAACGACGGCAAGGCATGGGCTGAAACTGGTAGGGCAAGGTCACCGGTCGATGGGGAATCTGGTGATGCCGGCGGTGTCGACCACGGACGGCCGGCGGCGGTGCTGGGTGGAGAGACCGAAACACGTGAGAGAGAAGAGAGAGAGGGAGTCGGGCGAGGAGAGAGAGGGTACGTGGGAGAAAGAAGAAATCCAGGAGAAAAGAAAGGAAAAAAGAAAATAAGAGAAAAGAAAAGATGAGAAAATGAAATGAGGTCCAATTCTCACAATTTTTGAGTCACAATTGATCCTCAAAATAATTATTTTAAAAACAGTAAAATAAATAAATCTATTTAAACCCAAAACTAACTAAAGTAAATTAATAAACTCCGACAAAACAACATTTAAAATAAAAAACAATTAAATTGCAGAACTCTAATTTAAAAATTCTGAAAGCAGAATAAAATAATTTCACAACTTAAAATATCATAAAATAATATAATAAAACCTCTAAATCTTAAAATAAGGTAAAAATCCACAATTTAGTTAAAATAATCTTTCATTAAAAATACACTAAAATACAGGGTGTTACACTATGCCATATCAACACTATGATATACACGCCATAGGGTGTATTATCTCACCACATGATGTACACACCACGTGTACTCCATTCACAACACCACGTGTACTCCATTCACAACACCAAGCCATATCCCCACTATGGTATACATGCCATATGGTGTACAGTATCACCACATGGAGTATACCCCGCGTATACTCCATTCGCGGCACTATGCCATATCACCACTGTGGCATACATGCCATATGGTGTATTATCTTACCACATGGAGTACACTCCACGTGTACTCCATTCACAACACCATACCACATCACCACTATGGTATACACGCCATATGGTGTACCGTGTCACCACATGGAGTATACCCCGTGTATACTCCATTCACGGCACTACACCACATCACCATTATGGCACACATGCCATATGGTGCATTGTCTCACCACATGGAGTAAACTCCATGTGTACTCCATTCATGGCACTACGCCACATCACTACTATCGCACATATACCACAACCACACTTCACAGCACAGTCCACAACACTACACAACACACTTCCCAACTGCGCCCAACACTTCACCACAGAAAGTCGCAGCACTATACTACACAGCAAACCCTATAATACTAGCAGCACAGTTCACAACCTAGTCAACTAATTAGCATCTAACATAAATAACGAGGGATAGAGAATTATACCATCGACGGGATAACCCGTGTGTCGCTCGTTGACCTTCACAGCGATAACGTCAGAAAGAGCATACGGGGTGGCTACACCGCGTACAGTGACTGTTTAGGCGTTTGGATAGATAGGTGTGGTCTTGGAAGGGTCTAAGGTGGCCTTGATGATGATGGCAAGGAGCGTATCACGGCGGATCTTGTCGTGTACAGTGGCAGTCAATCATGCGCAGTGACTGCCCATCACGTACAGTGATTACCCACCACATAAAGTGGTGGTTTAGGCTTAGGGGCTAGGCAAGGGGAGGTTTTTGGTGGAGCCGTGGAGGCTCAGTGGTAGTCGGCACGGTGGTCCACGGTGGTGAAAGGAGGCTGGCCGTGCACTGTGAGGGAGGAGAAGCCGTGGGAGAGTGAGAGAAAGTGTGGGGTCGTGGGTGGTAGATCAGGGCCGTGGGTAGTCCAGTTCGCTTCGTGGTGGCCTGAGGGTGCCGGAGAGGGTGGTCACTCGCCGTGGGTGGTGGCGCACGGCGGCGGATCGGGCTTAACCCGTGTGTGAGAGAGAGGAGCACTAGGAGGTGGAGGAGGGGCCTACCAGTCATGGGTCTACTGGAGGAGGAAGGGGGAGACCTGAGGAGCCTTGTGGTGGTGTCCAGTGGCCGAGATGGCCGAGTACGGTGGTGCAGTGGACGTGCACAGTGAATCCGTGCATGAAGGAGCTTGTGCTCGTGCATGGGAGGAAGGTGGCTGCATGGGAGGGGCTGAGCTCGCTTGAGGGGGCCGGTCGGTGGCAGGGGAGGCTGCTGTGGGAGTGGTGGTGCCTAGGACGGTGTACGGGGGCGCTGGAACGTGAAGCCCGTTCGAGCCGTGCATGGCCGAGGG
Source organism: Cyclocarya paliurus (assembly GCA_029856935.1). Taxonomy (NCBI): domain Eukaryota; kingdom Viridiplantae; phylum Streptophyta; class Magnoliopsida; order Fagales; family Juglandaceae; genus Cyclocarya; species Cyclocarya paliurus. The sequence goes on along the minus strand of CM056950.1, from coordinate 28,949,663 downwards.
AGAGGAGGGGCGAGCGTGAGGAGGGGGGACCGGTGCAGGGAGACTCGCCGAAGGGAGAGGAGGCTGGTGGTGGTGGAGGTGAGGCACAACGGCCCACGGCGACGCCAGGCTGGGGCTAGAACCGTTCGGGTGAGAGAAGCTACGTGCAGTGCAAGCCGAGAGGGAGAGAGAGGAGAGAGAGAGGGGAGAGGGAAAAGTGAGGGAGAAGAGAGAAGGGCTGGGGTTTTATCCTAAAACTCGACGTCTGTATATCAATAAAATAATCTACGATGACCCTTAAATACTGATTTGAAAATGCGTAAAAGCTAACTTAATTAAAAGCAGTGAGTGGAATTAAGATAGAATATTATTTAAAATAATATTCATTCATCATTAATAAAATGATGAAGTCTTACTTAAAATATTTAAAAGAATAAAACTATTAAATTAATTAAAGATTCCATCATTATTTAAATCACATAATATTTTAAATAATTGGAATCATTTATATAAAATGATTCCCACAATTATAATATTTTTGGAGTTCATCAAAGATATCATAATTGAGTTATTTAAAATATTTTTTATTTAAATAAGACTAGGAATCTTCCATTTAAAACACACATTACTTTAAAACAGATAGCTAGTTTTATAAATTACGTAGTATCTTTTAAAAATACGTTATCGGGGTCTGGCATGCATGACGGGACTCTTAAGCACTAAAGAGGAGTGGATGGACTATTGCATTTGACGTAATTGCTTACGTCAGAAGGAAGGAAGAAGTAGGGTATTACAACTCTATTTTAGAATAGCCATTGGAAGTGCTCTTAGCTTATTAGTATAGTTATATATTAGTATTAGTTATAGTGATTTAGTATAACTATATTAGTATAAGTAATAAGTATAACTATAGTCTATATTAAATTATTAGTATTAGTTAAATAGTTATAGACTTATATATTAGTATAGCTATATAATATATTAGACTATATATATATATATATTTTACCAAAGAGTTAGGATCACTTGTCCAAGAGTGACCCCTCCCCAATTTTATTAATAACCCTCACTTGTGGCGGAGGAAAACCGGAGACTATTAATATATTAGACTATATAATAGTATTAACATTAGACTATTAGTATAGTTATATATTAGTATTAGTTATAAACTATATGTTGGTATTAGTTATAAACTTTTAGTGATTTAGTATAACTATATTAATTATAACTATGGTCTATATTAGACTATTAGTATTAGTTATAAATTATATATTAGTATAGCTATATAATATATGATCAATTAAATTTTTACTTTTAAGTTTAAACTTTTATTTTATAATAACATTATCTTATGTATAATTATATTAATAGCATATGATCAAACAAATTACAAATGTTCATATTTAAGAATTAGGATTAACATTTTATGTTATAATTAATTAAAATTTTATTTTTAAGATTAAACTTTTATTTTTTAATAACATTATCTTATATATAATTATATTAATAATAATATAATTTATTAATTATACATTATATATAAAACTTATATATATTAATATATATAAAATATTTTGTATAATTTTAATTTTTAATAAAACTTATATATAAAATATTAGTTTTTATATATCTTTTTTATCAACTGGTCCGGTCCGGTCTAAAAAATCCTAAAATTGGAACCAGACCCGTTTCGACCAGTTTACACATTTCAAAAATCGGTTCTGGACAAGACTGGTTTTTCAATTTTTCGGGTTAAATTTACACCCCTAGCAGTAGCCCCTACAACTTGTCTATAAACATCGGCATCAGTAGAAGCTAGATCACGCTCTGTGACATTATCTTGTGTTGGTGGAACATTTATGCTAGCCTATTGCAATTTTCCCTCGCTTTTGCTAAATGTGATTTTGTTAAAAGGCTCGATCTACGGTTGCTTCAGCTATCATTAGCACATCAACCCCTAATTGGACTAGGAGGTTAGAGATCATCAATGCATACGGTAGACTACCTCTACTTGAATATAGAGACTCGGATCGGATACGGACGAGGAAGTATAAAGGCGGATCAATCGGCTTTCCCCTTGCTATCCGTAACATAAATCGAGCCCATTCGATGCTGAAGTCAATTGATAAGTGTTATTTTTATGTGATTTTTGTCACTCTTTTATTATGAAAAGTGTCATTTTCCCTTCAATACTATTGATTTCATTTAATTTCTATATATATATTTTCTTTATTTTCTAGGATTTGAAGGAATGAGAAGTTTTAGTGCAAAAGGAGAGCATTTTGATATAAAAGAAAAGACTACAGATCCAAACCGATTTAAGGCAGTGAGATCTGAAGAGAGTTGATGAGATTTGAGTGATGAGTCTTGTCCTGTGGGCAGTAAAGAGATTTATTTCGCCTAAAGGCGAGAAGACTTACCTCTCGGTAGGCCAGGAGACTCGTGACCAGAAGGCGCAAAGACCTAGGCGAGAAGACTTGGCGACAAAACTCTAGGCGATTAGATTGGGCGACTAGTCTAAATGACTAACTTAAAAGACCAACCTAAACGACATCTTGGGTAACAATGAGACAAAAGGCGGGCAGTTTTACCACTCGGTAGGTTAGCGAGAGGGTTCCATCATCCCGATCGGGAGTCTTTCCTCTCAATAGACAAGGAGAACAATTATATTCAGTGCACACGGACCCAGTGGGATAATTCCTCCCGACCAAGATCAATATGCTGCTAACCACCAAATCTAAGTTCCGCAACCAATCTGTTGGTAACCAAATCCTCCCAAACTCCACAATTCAAACCATATATCACTAAATCTTCCATTTTAGATAATCCTGTTATTCTTGGGATAATTCCTTTTATGTTAACATTTATTTTTAGAAATTATTTTCTAGATATTTAGGCTAGATTGTAGCTGCATTTATCTTGTTTCTAGATTTAAATTTCGATATCTATTTAATCTCGACTTGTGGGGTGAATAGGGGGTCTAGAGTTTTTGAGTTTTAGAGAGTCTGAGCTTAGGTTTTGATAGTTCAGAGTCTGTTATTTGAGTTTCTTTCAAGTAGACATATCTGGGGGAGCAGAGGCGAGAGCCACCTTCTTCATCAACTGACTCCAACGAAGAACACCAATTTTATTATTTTTCTTTTTAATTTTATTATGAACTATTTTATTTTCTAGAGTTTTGATGTAGCCTAGCCTTGAACACACAAATTATATTCTAAGTTATTTTATTTTCAATATTTCTATGATTTAGTGTTTATTCCTTATTCTTAATGCTTGCAATTTTCTAACTAACTATTGTTCAATTTATTGAATCATAGTGAGACCGGGAGGTGATTTGTGATTAAAACTCTAGTATTAAGCACCATTAGTTGAGCTAAAGTAGAGATATTTTATTGCGATTAGTGTGATTTTCAAGAAAAATCCAAAGAATTTAATGAGTCTCTAATTAGTTAAATTCACATAGAGATATGGAGTTATTTGTTGAAGATATTTTTGGTATTGTTCAAGAGAAAATATTGAATAGTTAAGGGATTTTCATCATCGACTTGGGATAATTGAAATTCTATGACAAGGAAGAATAAATTGTGTGGGGTTTGCTAGGTGAAATCAAATGCTCTAGATTTATTCTTATTATCTAAAAAAAAAATCTTAATTTTAATACTTTTGTCTTTAGTTTAATTTAGATAATCCATTCTTCAAATTTCAATTTTCCAAATAGTAATTAATTTAGTCAATTTCAATACTCAATACCATAATTAGTTCTTGTGGGTTCGATATTCTTTTTCTTTAAAACACTTTACTACTTATTACGATTCTATGCACTTGCAGAGATATATTTTATGCAAACAAGCTTTTGGCGTCGTTGTTGGGGATTAATTCTTTGTTATTGATATTGATAATAGCTAGATTTTGCAACTTTGGATTTTATTTCTTTTTTTTAATTAGATCTCAGTTTGATTTTTCTTTTCAGGAATTAGAAGTACATGAGCTAAATCATTAGAAAAACACTTTTCAATCCCAAGATTGGAAGAACCTTACGTCAAATCAATAAAGAGAATAAGAAAGAGGTCATTGCATCTAAAGTTAATATGGCCGACCAGGAGCATAAGGCATTAAGAGACTATGCAACGCCCTCGGTCAATGGGGTGACATCTAGTATAAGGCGGCCAGCTACACAAGCCAATAATTTTGAGATCAAGTCGGTCATCATTCAAATGATTCAACAAACCGTCCAGTTCAAGGGCTGTCACAAGAGGATCCTAATGTCCATATTGCAAATTTCTTGGAAATTTGTGATACTTTAGTGATTGATGATGCGCTTCAATTGAGACTTTTTCCTTTCTCACTTATGGAAAAAACAATAGTTTGGTTGAACTCTTTACCACCTGGCATCATCACCACTTGGGAGGAGTTGGCACAAAAATTCTTAGCAAAATATTTCCCTCTAGCCAAGACAGCGAAGTTAAGGAATAATATTACTACATTCACCCAATTTCAGGGTGAATCATTATGTGATGCATGGGAGAGATACAAAGATTTATTGCGCAAGTTTCCACATGATGAACTCCCCGCCTGACTTCAAGTACAGACATTTTATAATGGCTTGGGACCCACAAATCGATCTATGGTTGATGTGGCCGCGGAAGGAGCATTAATGAGTAAGACCCATGAAGTTGCATATGGACTTCTGGAAGAAATGACATCCAACAACTATCAATGGTCTGCGGAGAGAGCAATGCCAAGAAAGACAGTTGGAGTTTTTGAACTTGATTCTATTACCACATTGGCAGCACAGATGGAAAATCTATCACAAGAACTAGGTAAGATGCACGTTAATGTTATTCAAACTAATGTTGTTTGTGAACATTGCACAGGAAGTCATTCAAGCGTAGATTCCCAAGTGAGGAATCATTTTGCCCAACTGAGTTATGAAAAAACCCATTACATTTCCAATTTCCAATGTTAACAATCCATTCAAACACGTTCAATCCCGGATGGAGAAATCACTCTAATTTTTCATGTAGCAATAACCAAGTGCCGGCTAGACCACCTCAACAGTTTCCATAGCAAGAGAAGAAGCCAACACTTGAGGATATGTTCATACAGTATATGCAAAAGATTGATATGGTGATCCAAAACAACTAGACTTCAATCCGCAATCTTGAGGTGCAAATTGGTCAGCTTTCAAACATGCTTGCCGAGAGGTTAGCAGAGACTTTACTGAGCAACACTATGACCAAATACCGAGCAAGATGCAGAAGCTGCCGAAAATGTGGAGTCTGAGAAGAAAGAATCTGAGTACAAGGTGAAAGAAACCGATTGGGATATGACTAACCAGAAAGCTGAAATGACTAAGGAGAATAAAGGGGCTACAAAATCGAAGAAATTTGGGGATTTTATTTTTGATACTTATTTCTTTCAATTTATGATCCACCAATTCCTTTTACATAGAGATTAAAAAAAAATAAGATGGATAATCAGTTTTCTAAATTTCTGACTATATTTAAGCAATTGCATATTAATATTCCTCTTATTGAAGCTTAGAGAAACTGCCTAAATATACAAAATTTTTGAAGGATATATTGTCAAACAAGCGGAAGTTGGAGGAGTATAAGACTATGATGTTGACCGAGGAGAGCAGTGTAATTTTACAAAAGAAGCTGCCGCCTAAGTTGAAAGATCTAGGAAGTTTCACAATCCCTTGCATCATAGAAAATTCCTATTTTGATAAAGCTTTATGCGACTTAAGGGCAAGTATTAATCTAATGCCTCTCTTTGTTTTTAGGAAACTAGGTCTTGGAGAAGCAAAGCCGACCACCATCTCTTTATAGTTGGCGGACAGATCGATTAAATACCTGAGATGACTCATTGAGGACGTATTGGTAAAGTTGATAAGTTCATCTTCCCAGCAGACTTTATCGTGCTTGATATGGAGGAGGGTGAGGAGATCCCTTTGATACTGGGCCGATCTTTCCTGACGACAGGGAGGACTTTAATTGATGTCCAGCAAGGGAAACTCATTTTGAGGGTCAATGAGGAACAGGTCACTTTTGATATATTTAAATCTATGAAATTCCGTTCCGAGGTACATTCTTGTTTTCAAATAAGCGACTGAGACATGGTCAAGGCCGACGAGACTTATGGAGCTAAATTTTCAAAACTACCACTTGAGTTATGTCTTACTCACTCTATATCTATTGAATCCGAAGATGAGGAAGTTAGCGAGTGTGAGAGATATTTGGAGGCTACACCATCCTTCTCCCTTCAATAAAATCGAAAGTGGAAGAGCTAAAATCATCTTAGCCGATGCTATAGGGGCTGTTTTGGGGTAGAGAAAAGATAAAAATTTTCATGTTATTTGTTATGGAAGTTAGACCATAACAGAAGCTCAACTTAATTATGTTACTACTGAAAAAGAATTGTTAGCAGTTGTATTTGCCTCTGACAAATTTTGTTCATATTTGATAGTTTTGAAGGTGGTCGTCTACACCAATCACTTAGCTCTTAAATACTTGTTGTTGAAGAGGGATGCAAAACCAAGACTGTTAAGATGGATTTTGCTATTACAAGAGTTCAACTTCGAAATAAAAGATAAGAAAGGTACCGAGAATGTAGTGGTCGACCACTTATCTCGTCTTGAGCTTAAAGAGAAGGCAGACGAGGAGAAATTCCCAATTAATGAGACCTTCCTGGAAGAGCAATTAATGGCTATACAAATCGTTCCATGGTATGCCGACATGGTAAATTATTTGGTGTCCAAAATTCTACCGGCCGAGATGACATATCAACAAAAGAAGAAGTTCTTCTCTGACTTGAAATATTATTTTTTGACAGAAATTTTCTATATTGACACTGCACAGACTAGATAATCAGGAGATGTAGGCCCGAGGAGGAGATGGAGAGCATACTCAAACATTTCCACTCATTGAAAGTGGGTGGCCACTTTGGTGGAACAAAAACAATAGTGAAAGTTTTACCATGCGGCTTTTATTGGCTAACTATTTTTAAAGACTCTTTTAATTTTGTTAATTTATGTGATCATTGTCAAAGGGTTGGCAACATTTCTAGGAAACAAGAGATGCCTTTATATAATATTTTAGTGATTGAATTATTTAATGTTTGGGGTATAGATTTCATAGGTCCTTTTCCATCCTCATATTCTAATAAAATTATTTTGGTAGCTGTAGATTATGTCTCCAAATAGGTGGAAGAGGTTGCCCTGCCAACCAATGATGTGAAGGTCATAGTGAATTTCCTGCAGAAGAACATCTTTTCTTGATTCGACACTCCAAGGGCCATAATCAATGATGGCAGGAAGCCTTTTTGCAATCACCAATTTGAAGAGCTACTGACTAAGTATGGAGTTGCCCATCACGTGGCGACACCATACCATCCTCAAACGAGTGGCTAGGTTGAGGTGTCTAATTTGGACCTAAAGCGAATACTGGAGAAGATCGTGAGTGTCTCTTGAACAGACTGGGCGAGAAGGTTAGATGATGCGCTATGAGCCTATCAGACAACATTCAAAACACTGATCGAGATGTCACCTTATCGGCTTAGTTATGGAAAAGCCTGCCATCTACCCATGGAGCTAGAACATAGAGCCTATTGGGCGACAAGAAAAATTGTTCCATCAATCTCGCCACCAATAAATGATGAGAGGACAATGTCTAGCTATAGATTTTAAATAAAGCGCTTTTGTGAGGCAACCCAAGTTTTTATTTTATTAATTTTTATTCTTGATTAATATTATTCTTTTTCTTTCATCCTGTAGGAACAAAGAGGCGAGGAGATCTCCAAGGAGTACATGGCTACACCTTTAAGGAAAATATTCAATTGACAAAACTGGAAAAACAATCAAGGGAGCATTTCTTACCTTCTCTCATTCTTTGCTTTAGTTTTTCTTCCTTTTTATTATTTAGGACAATGTGAAATTTTAGTTTGGGGGAAAAGGATATTATTTTATTTATTCAAAATAATAATAATAATAATAATGATAAAAAAAAAGTATGGTTTGATGAATACAAGCCTATGATAAGAATATGATTGAAATTGATTATGATTTGTAGGAAAAATTCTCATTGCTTAAGGCTAGTTGTTAATTCTTTACTTAATCTTACTTAATTTGATATTTTCTATGTTAAATGAATGCTTCTTATGATCATTAATTGTTTTGAGTACCTAGAGAAATTTTATGTGAATTTTGTGGATTTGTATGGTCTCAACTTACTCTAGAACTTGTTTGATTACACTCGAGGCGAAATTCTAGACAAAATATTACTAAAAAAATGATTAAGGCATTCTTTGGACCGATTGAGCCTTCAAGCTTACCCATTTATTATCTTTATCCCTAACCACTCCTTTGAGCTTTATTGAATTATATTTTGGCCTTATATTTTTCTTTCTTATAAGCCTCGTATTCCCTACCCTATTTGAGCTTAAACACTGATTTTCTTACCTTTCAAGAGAACTAAGTTTACACAAAGTCACAGACTCACAAGAGCATGAAAGACAAGAGAGATAGAAGGTCTACAAGTAAAGTTAAGTATAACAATATTATCAAAATCATAAGTTTGGGGGTGTGAAGAGTCAACTCGTTTACTGTGTGGCCAACAAGAAAAGACCGAAGAGAGTCATCCACAAAGGCAATCGAAAAAGAATATTTCCAAAAAAAAAAACAAAAAAAGTCCGACCTGTTGAAAGAGGGGTAAAGAGAGAGATACTTGAAAGTGCAAAAAAGAGAGATTTGTTGAGAGATTTACAATGTTTGAGAAGAGATGTTTGTGTTTGAATCATACCTTTTCTTTGTAGCCCTCACCCTAGCCTTATACTACAAGCTTAATAAAGACCTATTGATCCCTATTGATAGTTTCTGTTCTACATTAGTGGAGAATGATTTGAAAAGCAAGACTATGAAGTATTTAGAGATCTATTATTTATTTACTTGTTTGGATAAAACTACCAGGGGAGCTAATGATAAAGTGAGAATGATGGGTATGCATGAATGTGGGGATGGATAATGCGGTGGGATTGAGTTTTGAATTAACTTTTGGACTTGATTGATCTTAAATGATTCATTTGAATTGTAGACTTTAGACAATTTTTAAGGAAATAAATTTTATAAATCAAACTAATATATTTTTTAATTCTCTTTCTTTCTTCTTTGCTTGAGGGCAAACAAGGCTTAAGTTTGGGGCTATTTAATAAGTGTTATTTTTATGTGATTTTATCACTCTTTTTTTTTATGGAAAGTGTCATTTTCCCTTCAATACTATTGATTTTATTTTATTTCTATATATTTTTCTTTATTTTCTTGGATTTTAAGGAATGAGAAGATTTAGTTCAAAATAATAGCATTTTGGTACAAAAGAAAAGACTATGGATCCAAACCGATGAGAGGTAGTGAGATCTAAAGAGAGTCAATGAGATTTGGGCGAGGAGCCTTGTCCTGTGGGCAGCAAAGGGATTTCTCTCACCCAAAGCTGAGAAGACTTACCTTTCAGTAGGCGAGGAGACTCGCGACCAGAAGGTGTAAAGACCTAGGTGAGAAGACTCGGCGACAAGGCTCTAGGTGTTTAGATTGTGCGACTAGTCTAAATGACCAACTTAAAAGACCAACCTAAACGACATCTTGGGCAACATCGAGACAAAAGGCGAGCAGCTTTACAGCTCAGTAGTTTGGCAAGAGGGTTCCATCATCCTGGTTGGGAATCTTTCCTCTCGGTAGGCGATGAGACCAGTTATATTCAGCGCACATGGCATCTACCCAGTGGGATAATTCCTCCCGACCGGGATCAATATGCTGGTGACCACCAAAGTTGAATTCCGCAATCAATCTGTTGGCGACCAAATCACTGAATCTTCCATTTTAGATAATCCTGTTATTCTTGAGATAATTCTTTTTATGTTGACATTTATCTTTAGAAACTATTTTTCAAATCTTTAGGCTAGATTGTAGCTGCATTTATCTTGTTTCTAAATTTCAATTTCGACATCTATTTAATCTTGACTTGTGAGATGAATAAGGGGTCTGGAGTTTTTGAGTTTTAGAGAGTTTCAGTTTAGGTTTCAATAGTTCAGAGTTTATTATTTGAGTTTCTTTTAAGGAGTCATATCTGGGGGAGCAGAGGCAAAGGCCGCATGCTTCATCAACTGACTCCAACGAAAAACACCAGATTTATTGTTTTTCTTTTTAATTTTATTATGAACTAATTTTATTTTCTAGAACTTTGATGTAGCCTAGAATTGAACACACAATTTATATTCTAAGTTATTTTATTTTCAATATTTCCATGTTTGAGTGTTTATTCCTTGTTTTTAATGTTTGCAATTTTTTAGCTAACTATTATTTGATCTATTGAATAACAGTGAGATCGAGAGGTGATTTGTGATTATAGCTCTAGGGTTAAGCACCATTAATTGAGCGCAAAACTAGAGATACTTTACCTCGATTAGTGTGATTTTCAAGAAAAATCAAAAGAACTTAATAAGTCTCTAATTAGTTAAATTCATATAGAGATATAAAATTATTAGTTTGAGATATTTTTGGTATTGTTCGAGAGAAAATATTAAATAGTTATGAATTTTTTATCATGAACTTGAGATAATTGGAATTTTTTGACAAGGAAAAATAAATTGTGTGGGGTTTGCTAGGTGAAATCAAACGCTCTAGATCTATTCTTATTATCTAAAAAAAAAAAAAAAATCTTAATTTCAATGTTTTTGTCTTTAGTTTGATTTAGATAATCTATTCTTCAAATTTTGATTTTTCAAATTGTAATTAATTTAGTCAATTCCAATACTCAGTAGCGTAATTAGTCTTTGTGGGTTCGATATCCATTTTCTTTAAAACACTTTACTACTTGTTACGATTATATGCACTTGTAGAGATATATTTTATGCGAACATCGATCTTGTGTTTCCTCGAATCCATATTATGGGAGAATCAAATTCAACATTCGAAAAAATGCAGTACATTCAACCTGTTTGATCACCTTGCTACTATCATATGAAGGAGGTGAATCGTCATGCATCAACTAATGAATCTCATCATGCATGAGATTGTCATCTGCTGGAGCCTTATCCTTGATTGTATCTTCAACATCTGTCCCTGTAGCCGATTATTGTAAAGGATATGCACCAAGCTCATGGGTAATCCCAAGAAAGTTAGCGATAATGTTTGTTGAGATAGTAATACTCACTCGACGAATAACGAATGAGAAGGACTCATCATTAGCCTCCATCTTACCCATGGCCTGATAACTGACCATATCAAGATAGGCCACCCCCCTCTATTAAAAAATCAGACCCCATCCTCTATCGCTGATAATAGAAAAAATGCTCTATCCATCCCAGACAAAATCGTAGAAGTCTTTTATAATGATCTCTCGCTTTACCAATATTGGCCTCCTTGTCTGATCACTAGCTTCACTGCTAGGTTGGCCTTCTCTCTTATGTTTTCTTCCAATGTATGGCATTTAGTTCACTCTGCATAAAACAAATACACAAAAAATATAAATAAAATGTAAAGTTCTTGTGCGTGAGCCTCCACGGCTGGCTGCATGGCAGCCACAGATGGTGGCACCGATCAACCTTCTTTTGCCGACCAGGTGGCTGCTGTCCCCCAGCCCATCCCTGAGATGGTGTTGTTGCATAGAACACCTGTGACGCCCCGACCCCACGTACAAAAAGTCTCGGGAATCGTGATGTCAGGATGATGACAACTCGGTCACGTATCCCAACGACAAGTGTCAAGTGTGTGCAACAAATAAACAGTGCACAAATAAAATACACAGCGGAAGGTAATTAAGTTAACTAGTACTAGAATTTTAGTTTAATACAGTATCCAAAATACAAACCGCATAAAAATAAAGCCAAAGTCCAAATAATAAAATACAAGTCTGAAAATACAACACAGCACGAGTGATCCCAGATCACTCCTCCGACGGAGCCAAATCCTCAGGCTCAGCATCTGCAACAACAACTACATAATCTGTAGTACCATAAAATGGTACCACAGGTAAGTTATAACCTAACCAATCCTGAAATAAAAATACATTTAAGCATCTAATCATGCATGCCCATGATGCAGTATGCAAGAAATCCAACACACGCCAAAAATCATATTTGGCCCAAAAATATTTCCAATAAAACATTTCCACCATTTTCCCAGAAAATGGCCCAAAAATCAATATCCATCATTTTCCCAGAAAATGATACACATAAACATACTCACGCTATTTTTCCAGAAAACAGCCATTTTTCTATTATCCAATTAATCCATATGCACCATGGCCTCCCCTATGGACCATCCGCACGTCCTGGCTACTTTACGAGCGATGCTCAGTTTCGCACCCGGTGCATTCGTGGCCAGGTCATCCTCTAGCCCCGGCCAGCAGAAGGGCCACAGAGTCGACACGTCCAACGTCCGATCCCGTTGTAGCCCGGCGACAACCCAGGGGACGTCACTTAGTATATTCTGCTCCTGAGTGACCAGAGGAGCTCCACCGAGATAATACCCCATCTCGGCTTGGGGTCGCGATACACACGCACCCACAAATCCAGTCAACACATGGAAACTCAGTTTTCAAAATAGCCACATGATCATGAATGCATGACACGAAAACCCCGTTTTCAATTTACAAACATGAATATGCATGCATTGCCATGAACCAAACATAACCTCAATATCACAACCAACCAGATCACAACTAACTAGACCACTATAACAATTTTCAACACCCAAATCACAACACAATAACCAATCAAACAATTACTCCGTACTCAACCATACACCCCCGAACTCCTCGGACTCAGTCCTGAACCTACCAAAACACAGTAAAAATAATTAATACAAAAATATATTTAAATCTCAAAAGATTGTTTAGGAAATACTTACAGCGCTTTCAAATAATTTGTGGAGGATCACGGAGGAACTGGAAGCACCAAAACAAACTCCACAGTGTAAAAACACTGTGGCCGAAACACAGTGAAACTCAAATTTCACCCGAGGTCAAACGAAAACTTGGGAACGGTAGGGTAGGGCCTATAGGAGGTGGTGAAGCTAATGGTGTCGAAGGTTGGCCGTGGGTGGCGGCCGAAACGGCCGTTTTAAGGCTGAGAATGTCGAATCGGAGAGGGGGTTCGTATGGGTAGCTCCGGCGACGGATCGGAGCCGGGAATGGGTGGAAAAGCTTTCTAGTGAGCCGGTGATGAAGTGGTAGAAATTTGGTGGCCTGAGGTGGCCGGACGGCGGCGGAATGGCGAAGAGAAGCCCGCGGCTTCGCACGGCTCTCGGAGGCAAATGACGGCGCTGGGTGGTATGAAAATGGAGGGACTGGGTTGCCGGCGCACGGGGAGTCCGGTGGTATTGGCGGTGTCGGTGCAGATGGCTGAAGGTTGAAGGCCGAAATGAACGTGGAGAGGAGAGAGAAAGTGAGTCGGGTGAGGAGAGAGAAAGGGGAAGCAGCTCGCGCGGAAGAAAAAGGAAAGAAGAAAGAAAAAGAAAAAAGAAAAAGAAGAGAAAAAAAAAAGATGAGGAAAAGAAATGAGGTCCAATCCTCACAACTTTTGGGTCACAACTGATCCTCAAAATAACTATTTTTAAAACAGTAAAATAAATAAATCACTTTAAACTCAAAACTAGTTAAATTAAATTATTAAACTCCGACAAAACATCCTTAAAAATAAAAAGGAATTAAATTGCAGAACACTAATTAAAATTAATCAAACGCAATGAAATACTTTAATTAAAATAATAATAATTTTAAAACCCATAAACAACCCAATTTAAATTAAAGATCAATTTAAATTTACAACAATAATTAAAAATAAGAAAGCCCAATAAAATAATTTTCACAACTTAAAATATTATAAAATAATATTCTAAAATTCCCAAAATTCTAAAATAAGGGAATCAATTTTTAAATAAATTAAAATAATCATTCATTAAAAATACACTAAAATATGGGGTGTTACAACACCAAAAGTCAGCGGAGCCCTTTCGTTTCTCGGTAATTCTGAAGTTTCTGAAGCAGCGTCCATCTCTAGATGCCGTGCGATAGTTTATACAAAATCGATGGGGACTTTCTTCAACTCCAGTTTTTTCCTCAATGAGACAGCCCACGAATATTTTTGTTCGAATGAATAGTGAGGCACATTTCACCAAGGCGCTGTCGAGGGATGTATGTGAGATCAATGGAGTTTTTTATCGGGCATTTAGATGGACACCGGAATTCACAGAAGATGAGGAGCCTTCTCGAGTACCGGTATGGATATCTCTTCGGACTTCCTCCTAATTTTTACACCAAAGCTTTTTTGAGTATCTTTATGTCTTCTGTTGGCACTTTCATCCGTCGGGATAATCCCACGCGTTGTTCCACTCGAACTGATGGGGTGAGGCTGTGTGTTGAGGTTGATGCTGCCAAAGAGCCACTTTCTCATTTTTGGATTGGCACTCCTTGTTTGCCATCTAGTAGGAAACAAGAAATTGTTTTTGAAACACTTCCTGCATACTGTTGTAAGTGCAGAATGCAAGGCCACAACTCAAAGACCTGTCGTGTTGATCATCCTAAGCTAAGGAAGGCACGGTTAGGAAAGAAAGGGCAGAAAGATTATGATGGGAAGGGGGATACTGATGTGAGTCCTAAAACGGTGCTGAATGCAGTTGCGAGTCCGAGTGTAACTGTGGTTTTGGGTGATACTGTGGGTACTAGTGCAAGTGTGTGTGATACTGTGGTTCTATGTGATACCGTAGCCCCCTGTCCAGTTAGGGATGTTTCTATTATTGATTCAGAGAGGGATTCTTTAAAGAAAAATGAGGAAATGGCTCCTATCTTCACAATGGTGCAGGTGGCTACTAATGCTACTGATACGAGTTTGAATATTGCTGGGACTTCGAGACCTAGTGGGACATTTGCTGATGCCTCACGGGATACTGCTACTACTATGTTTTTGGAAACAGTAAATGCATCAATGCAGGTGGCTGCTGGTCCGATAGTTCCTACTACTGCTAATGCTTCTGATACAAGGTTGAATATTGCTTGGACATCGAGGCATAGTGGGGAGTATGCTGCTGCCTCACGGGATACTGCTACTACTATGTTTTCAGGCACAGTTAATGCATTATTGCAAGTGACAGCTTCTGCTACTGCTAATGCTTCCGATACGAGTTTGATTATTGTTGGGAATCCGAGGCCTAGTGGGGAGGGAAATATTGTTGTTGCCTCACAGGATATTGTTGCTGCTGTGGTTTAGGGAACAGTAAATGAATCAATGCAGGGACAATTTCCTGAGACTGTGAATTCGGTTACTGTTGTTTGTGTTTCAGATGAGAGGGTGGATAGGAATGTTGATTCGCTTGTTGCCCAGGAAATTGAGGTGGATGCCATGGCACTGGAAGATGGATCACCAGATGAGGTGCAAACATATATGGAGGACACGGTTTTGGAACCGGAACCAGATTTACACTCGGACATTTTCCCTTAAGATAAGGAATACTTGACAGAAGCTGAGATTCAGGAAGGTAAAAGAAAGTATAAGAAAAAGAGTTTTGTTAAAATGAGGAGTTCCTCTCGAGTTCTTGCTCGTTTTTCTAATTCCTCTCAATGATTGATCCCATTCTTGTATGGAACATTAGAGGTGTTGGGACCTCTAAAGGTAGATTAAAAAAGTTGATTGGTAAGTTGAGACCGAAAATTGTTGCTTTGTTGGAGCCTTTTCAAAATCTTGATGTTGCTAGGAGATTGGGTCGTGTTTTGCAATTTGATAAGTTTATTTCAAATGAGGGTGATGGGGGTAAATTTTGGATTTTTTGGGATAGTACCCTAGAGGTCAGTTTGGTTCGTTTGGGGGGCAATATATTTCCCTCAAGGTATGAAGGTGTTGATAAATTTTTGCTCACAGTTATTTATGCAAAATGCACCATGGCTGAATGACGCATTTTGTGGGATGCTCTTAGCATTCAGAATATGGGCTCTGACCCGTGTATTTTTGTTGGTGATTTTAATATCATCCGGAATGATTCAGAGAGACGAAGAGGTAGGCCTCGACCTCTTACAGCTATGGAAGATTTTAATAGCTGGATTCATCAGTGAGGTTTGATTGAAATGGCATCGAAGGGGAGTGCCTTTTCTTGGTGTAATGGGCAATATGGCCTAGCTCGGTCTTGGGCACGGTTGGACAGTATTTTGGTGGATGCCACTTTTCTTTCTGTTTTTCCTAATGCTATTTGTTCTCACCTTCCTCACTCTACTTCAGATCATGCACTTATGTTTATTGAGTTCAAGCAGGATTCTTTCTCTTATGGTCCAGCCCCTTTTCATTTCTAACAGATGTGGGTGGAACATCATAATTTGCTGGATTGTGTTCAACAGGCTTAGTCATCTAGAGAGGGTGGTTCATCCATTCAGAATTTGGTTATGAAGTTAAAACATACTAAGGTTGCCTTGCGGGAGTGGAATAAAAGGGTTTTCGGTCATACTTTGGGTAGGATTAGAGCTGGAAAAATAGGTCGAGGAACTTGAACTTCAGTCTCAATCAAACTCGGATGAAAATTTGGATAGAGAGTTACAAGTGGCCAATGCGAATTTGGCTACTTGGCAGCGTCGGGAAGAAATTCGTTTGAATCAAATGGCAAAGCTAAAGTGGGCAGTGGATGGTGATCGGAACTCCAAGTTTTTTCATGCCTGCCTAGCCATCGTTTGAATCGAATGATGAGATGTTTGAGTCTCCTGAGAGCATTCATCAAGGTGCAGTTGATTATTTTTCTTCTTTTCTCCAAGGTGAGCCTCCGGTTGAGCAACCAAATTTCGATGGCCTTATTGATCCAATTATTTCTATGGAGGAAAATGCCTCCCTTGTTAGTGTGCTCTCTTTGGAGGAAGTATTTGCTACTTTATCTTCTATTCCTATTAATAATGCTCTTGGTCATGATGGCTTCGGCTTTGGTTTTTATAAGAGTTGTTGGGAGGTGGTTAAAAATGATTTGTGGAAGGCAGTGTTGGTACTCTTCACATCTAAGTCTCTTCCTAAGTTTTTTATAGCTTCTTATTTAGTGCTACTTCCAAAGGTGGACTCTCCAACAGGTTTTGACAAGTTTCGTACCATTAGTCTTTGCTCTATTTTTTATAAACTTTGTTCCAAGATTATTGTGAATCGTTTAACTAGTCTTTTGCCTCATTTGGTCTCGTTGGAGCAAGGAGCTTTTATTCCAGGTAGAAGTATATTTGAAAATATTAGCCACATAGGAAATGGCTCACTCTATTAATAAGAGGAATCACGGTGGCAACATTATGCTAAAGGTCGATATGGCTAAAGCATATGACCGAGTGGATTGGAACTTTCTAATGAAGGTCATGTTGAGATTTGGGTTTTTGTCTCAATTTTGTGACTTGATCTTCTTCTGTATTTCTAGCCCCTGGTATTCGGTTATGATGAATGGGACTATAAAAGGTTTTTTCCCAGGTGGCTGTGGCCTTCGACAAGGTGATCCATTGTCCCCTTATTTATTTATTATTCAATAAGAGATTCTTTCCCAGATCATCCACAAGAGTGTGGCTGAGAATAGATTTGGCCATTTTCATCAGGCCAGAGGTACGCCTATTATTTCTCACTTAATGTATGTTGATGATGTGGTTATTTTCACTAATGGGAGCCAGAGATCAGTTCGGGTGCTTCAAAGTATTCTGGGTCAATATGAGAAATGGTCGGGACAAGCTATTAATAAACAAAAATTTGCTTTATATTGCTCGAGTAAAATTTCCTCTACTCGTAAAAGGCATCTTTTACATAATGTTGGTTTCATGGAGGGGCACTTCCCTTTCCAATATCTCGGAGTGCCCATTATTCTTGGTCATCTGAAGCAAGTACATCTTGAAGGCATGGTGAATAAAGTGAGGCATAAACTTAGTGGTTGGAAAATGTGGTTACTGTCTTCTGGAGGGAAACTAGTTTTGTTACGTCATGTTATTTCGAGTATGGCCCTTTACCTTTTTGCTGTTTTACAGGTCCCTCAAGTTGTAATTAATAAGATCCATCAGCTGATGAGCTCATTCTTTTGGGGTGAGTCAAATGGAAAAGATAAGAAGAAATGGGTTTCTTGGAAGAACATTTGTAGGCTTGTGGCAGAAGGAGTTCTCGGTCTGAGGCATCTTCAGGACACTCAGACAGCCTTGCACATGAGGTTTGCCTGGAACCTTCTACAAGGTAATTCTCTCTAGGAAAATTTTTTTAAGACCAAATATGTGGGTTCGAAACCTTGGTTCCTTATAGATGTTGATAAAGGTTCAAGATTTTGGAAAATGATTGCTCATTACATTCCTTTGATGATTAATAATTCTAAATGGAGAGTTAGAGAAGGAGATATTTTTTTCTGGTATGATAAATGGCGCAATAATGGTCCCTTGATTAATGACCTACCAGTCGTGGGACAGCCTTTGTTGAAGATTAAAGAGTGTCGTTTGTCAGATAGCTGGGATGTGAATATGCTAGAGAACTTGGTTGGCTTGGAGGATGTTGATGATATCTTAGTCTCTTTATCTGGTCCAAATTCAGGTAGAGATGTTCTTGTCTGGACCGACACTGAGACAGGTATGTTTTCCACTAAATCTGCATGGAATTGTATTAGAGTTAAGGGCTCCTCTATTGATTGGCATTCTTGGATTTGGCATAAAAGGCTTCCATTAAAAATGTCTATTCACTTTTGGAAGGCTTGGCACAGGGCTTTGAGTGTGGATGATAGGTTGAGTGGCATTGGCATTCCCATTGTTTCTAAATGTGAGTGCTGTCTTGCAGGGTAGTATGAAGACATTAACCATTTCTATTTGAGGGTGCTTTCCCTAAAAAAATCTGGTCTTATTTCTACAACATCTTTGGGCTTCCACTAGGTAACAATTGGAAACACCAAGTCTCCTCTTGGTTTAGGCGCGCTAAGTCCTCTTCTCAGGTTGGTGTTATAATTGGCCCTATGCCTGTCATTGTTACTTGAAGACTTTGGAGGAGAAGATGTCTAGCGTGAATGGAGGGCTTTTTTGAATCGCATGAAGCTGTTGTCCAATCTATTTCTATATGGATTGGTTCCTTTGGTCAGTCGATTAATACTTCTTGCAGGTTATCCCGTTATGATGGCTTGATCCTTGAGACCTTAAGGATTAATCCCACTGCTTCTAAAGAAAGGCAGTGTAAGGCAGTCCAGTGGCATAAACCTCCTTTCGGATGGTTTAAACTAAATATGAATGGTAGCAGTTTTGGTAACCCGAGTCCCAGTGGTATTGGAGGTGTTATTCGTAATGATACAGGACGGCTTGTGAGAGCGTTCGCCTCCCCAATTGGTTTTGGTTCTAACAATAAAGTGGAACTCCTTGCACTTCTTAATGGCCTGCAGTTGTGTTTGTCCCTTCATATTTATAATGTGGTTGTTGAGGTTGACTCCATGGTGATGATTTCTTGGTGGCATAGAGGAAGATGTGGGATTTGGTACTTGGAGGATTATTGAGAAGAGATTGTTGGCCTGACTAATTCTATTAATTATCGGTTTCAGCATGCTCTACGTGAAGGAAATAAAATGGCAGATTGGTTGGCCAAAGATGGTGCCAATGGTGCTAATTTAGTCTACACAAATACTTCTTTAGTGCCTCGGGTCCTTAGAGGTTTGTTACGGTTGGATTCATTGGGGCTTCCTTCTTTAAGATGTTGTTAATAT
This sequence comes from Cyclocarya paliurus, assembly GCA_029856935.1. Lineage (NCBI taxonomy): Eukaryota > Viridiplantae > Streptophyta > Magnoliopsida > Fagales > Juglandaceae > Cyclocarya > Cyclocarya paliurus. The sequence goes on along the minus strand of CM056950.1, from coordinate 28,929,985 downwards.
TGGCTTTGTTTTTTTGTTTTCAGTTTTTGTGTTTTTCATTACGTTCATAGGCTTGTTTAGAGCCTTTTTCGAGCTGGGGTTCCTTAGGTTTCTTATTATAGGTCTTGTTTTAATGTTTCCATGGTTTTCCTCCGCCATAAGTGAAGTTTTTATTAATAAATTCGGGAGGGTGTCACTATTGGATAGGTGATTGCTCACTCTTTATAAAAAAAATAAATAAATAAATAAAATAAAAATAAAAACTACTACGCTTGAATAGGAACTACTCTGTTCGAACTACCAGGTGTTTAATTCGAACGCCAAATAATACCGTTCAAACAATATCGACCGATGTTTGAACGGTTTATACCCATTCAAACAGAATCGGGACTTGTTTTAACGGTTAATACGAATTTGAGCAGATAAATATACAGTATAAATCCTATGGCCATCGAACAGCATAAACGTTCAGTTCGAACAGTGTGCAAAAACTATTCAAATGATTCATCAGCTCAGCTTTTAAAGTTCGAACGTATTGTTTCATGTTCAAAGATAAAAATGTCTATTTGGAAAATTCTAGTTCGAATAGCTTTGAAGCCGTTTGAATGAGATCATCCATGAAGATCCATGGCTAAGTCGACTCAGAATCGAATGTGAAAAATCATTGTTGGTTTTAACCAAAACATTTAACATGGAGTGAAGCCTAGACTTCACTTTATCATTTCTATGGCCAAATGTCGTGTGTGGTGGCCGAAAAACACCAAAAAGGGATCTGATTGGATTTGAAATCCAACCCTCAGTTCAACTCTTTTTATCCAAATTTCAAGCGCATAGAGATATTGTGTGATAAGCCAGACCTCTTAGACAGCAACAAATGGTTGATATACGACAGAGTTTGTGTGAATGTGAACCGTTTGACAATTGAATTGGGTATTTTGTATCGAGCAAAGTTTATAGTAACATATTAGTTTATGGGAATATGTTGATGTATATTCTTTTCAATCTGTTCAAACATAGTATAATTCATTTGAATGGTTCCTTGTTGAAATTAAGCGTGCAAAATATAGATCTCCATTCTTAAAATTTTGCGTTCAAACTTGTAAATAAGCATTCGAATGTGAACATTAAACTTAAATTTCCTAGACTTCCTTCAACTTCATAAATACACAGAAGGGTTTATGGGGGCTGAACAAAGTTGGGGGAGGATTTTTGCCACTAAGTGTGTGTTCCAATCTTGGTGAGAGTGAGAGGTAGAGAAAGAGAGAGATTTCATTCTAGAGAGGGAGTGTGTTTTTCATTCAAATTTTTTTTTTTGTGTTGATAGTGTGCAAATCTATTGAGATTTGTGCTTCAAGACTTAGCCAATGGATTCTTGAGTCAAGATTAGGTTTTCATGGGCACAGCCATCGGCCTTACGGCTACGGCTATGGAACTGCATCTGCTTCAGGTCCTCGCCAACGCTCTTTTGTGGATATGGTGCTTGATCCTTCACAACCTTTTCCTAAAGTAAATGTTCCTCTTCAGGAGCTACAGCTAGTGGAGGGAGAGGTTTGCATTATTTTTTCGAAAGAAGAATTAGAAAGATCTGCTCTTCTGCTCCAATTCTCACTGGTGCTGAAATTTCTTTGTCAAAGGCCTTTTGTGGATGCAATTCATTCCTTTATCTGTGCAAGATGGGGTCTGAGCAAGCAACCAATTGTCTCGACTATGAGAAAACCTAGAAATGTCTTTGTGCACATGATAGCTGAGGAAGATTTTGTTAAGGCATTTGCTAAGGAAAGTTGCGATATTGATGGTGTCCCTTATAGGGCTTTTCACTAGACTATTGATTATCATGAGGAGGAAGAACCTATTTGAGTACCTGTGTGGTTAAACCTTCCGGGTCTGCCACCTAATTTCTACCATGAGGATATGCTAAGAAATATTACTATGCCAATTGGGAGATTTTTGAAAGGGGACAATTCTACAAGATGTGCAACAAGAACAGATGGGGTTTGTGTTTGTGTGGAGATGGATGTCTCGAAGGATCCACTCAAGGCAATATGGATGGGCACACCTCATCACCCACTTAGTTTTTATCAAGAATTGGACTTTGAGACTCTTCCTGCATACTGCTTACAATGTAAAGTGCAGGGTCATAATGCTTTAACATGTAAACAGCAACAGAAGCAAAAGAAAGAAGTGGCTAAAATGGGTAAGAAGGATGAGGGACCACAAGGACTTGGGTTCAGAAGCCTATCAAAGATATTTCAATTGAGTTCCATTTGGGAGAATCAAGCAAGAAGGGAGCTTTGGGGCCTCTATCCGTTGAGCTGTGTAGTACTTGGCCTGAGATAGAGTTAACAGAGTCCCCTGTTGTAGAATAAATTGCCAGAAATCACATTGTCACGGAACCTCTTGTCATAGAACAAATTGTTTCTCAAATTCTGATCAGTTTGGAATAGTGTGGTATTCGACCTATGACAGAGCTTTCTGAGTCCCTGGTTGTAGAACATATTGCCAGAAATCATATTGCCACAGCGCATCCTGCCATAGAACAAACTGCTTCTCCGATTCTAATCAGTTTGGAGCCTGGACTGTTTATTGAAGATCTGAGACAAGATTTAGAGGCACGAATTGGAAGTCAAGGTCCGGAAGTTTTGGTGGGGGAGTCTCCGCCTGAGGTTTCTTTTTTTGGAAAAAGGGGAAGTCACTCTACATCAAATTGAGGGAACTAGGTTCATGTTCCATAGCCCAGGTGTTATAGAGGCTGTTCAGTCTCAATTAGCAGGGCCTGAGCTCTAGGGTAGAGAGAAAGACTGGTTTGTTGAGGTTGAAACCTGCTTGGAGAATGAAACAGATGATGTAATGGAACATTTGGCAAAAAATAAAGTGGTGGTTTTTGATTCTGAGATTGTAAAAGAAATAGAGGGCAAGCAAAAATCAAGGAAGGAGAGGAGTTCTAAGAGGGTGATCCGTAAGCCTTCTAAACTTAATGTTTAATCATGTCTTTTCTTTATTGGAATGCTAGAGGACTAGTTACATCTAGAAGGAGATTGAAACTATTAATAAAGAAACATAAGCCCAAGATTGTAGCAATCGTTGGATCCATGTTACAAGAGCGCCATTTGGCATTGTGGAAAGAAAAACTGGGATTTGAGAATGGTTTATCTAATGATGCTGCGGGTGGTAAGATTTGGATTTTATGGAGTCATGCTATCAGCCTCTCAGTTTTGTGTATGGAGGATCAATTTGTATCTCTTAATATCAAGTATAATTGGCAAGAATCATTAGTAACAATCATTTATGCGAAATGTTCTTATATGAGCAGACGTAGATTGTGGCAGGCACTAGCTAATTCTAGGTATTCTCAATTGCCTTGGATTGTGGCTAGTGATTTTAATATTACCCATGCGGATCATGAGAGACGGGGTGGTCGTCCTCGTTTAGCATTGGCTATGGAAGAATTCAATGAGTGGATAGAAGTTAATGGGCTTATGGAGATGCCTTTCGTTGGGAATATGCTATCTTGGTGTAATGGCCATAATGGTTTGTCTAGACAATGGGCAAGGTTGGATCGAGTCTTGATTAATATCAATTTTTTAAATATGTTACCTGAGGCAAGATTGGCTTATTTATCTAGATCTTCATCTAACCATTCTCCTATGATAATAAAGCTGGAACGGGAAAATCTTAGGTATGGCTATGCATCTTTTAAATTTCAACAAATGTGGGTAACTCATGAGTTGTTCTTTGAGTGTGTTAAGAGGTCCTGGCAAGATAATCTGGTGTAGGAGGTGGGAGGTCTGGTGAAGCTTATGGTTAAACTCAAGCAACTGAAAATTGTTTTGAGAGATCGGAACAAGTGGACGTTTGGTCATACTGAGATACATATTGCTGATCTTGAGTCTCGCATCCAAGGTTTAGAATTGTCATTGCAAGAAGAGTATTCGATGGTTATTGAAGATGATCTTATCGCTTTTAATGTAGAACTATCTTTGTGGAATGAGAGAGAGCAAGTGAGATTATCCCAAATGACTAAGCAGCAATGGATATCAAAAGGAGAGGTAACCTCAGAATTTTTCTGTGCTATGTCGAGAAGGAAAAATCAGGAAGTCTTATCAATGTCTTTGCAAGATGGTTCTGTTTTGTCTACTCTTGAGGATATACATAATGGAGCTGTCCAATATTTTCAGACTTTCCTTTATGAAAATGGTAGTTGTAGTTCATTGCCTGATTTTTCTGGATTGGTGCTGCCGAGTGTGTCAGATCTTGAGAATGAGAACTTGTGTAGTATTCCTTTAGCCCAGGAAATTTTAGAAGCTTTGGAATCCATTCCGGTGGATAATAGTCTTGGTTTGGATGGGTTTGGTGCAGGGTTTTATAAGACTTGTTGGCATATTATGGGTTCAGATGTGGTGGAAGTAGTGATGGAATTCTTTAAATAGGATTCCATTACCTCCGTTCTATAATGCAATATTTTTTGTTCTTATTCCTAAACTAATTAATCCTACAAGTTTTGATAGATTTAGGCCAATCAATCTATGCTCTGTCTTCTATAAAATTGGCTCAAAAATTCTGGTCAATCGGTTATCGCCACTCCTCTAAAAGATTATATCTCCAGAGCAAGGTGTATTCATTACGGGTCGTAGTATATATGAAAACATTAGTTTGACTCAAGATTTAATTGATGGAATAAATAAGCCATGTTATGGAGGAAATATAGTGCTGAAAATAGATATGGCTAAAGCATATGATAGTGTGCCGTGAAAATTTTTGCTGAATGTGCTTAAGGCTTTTGGGTTTTCTGAGTTTTTTTCATGGATCATATGGCAATGTATATTGTCTTCATGGTTTTCTATTGTGTTCAATGGAATATCTAAAGGATTCTTAAGGGAGGAAGAGGCTTGTGTCAAGGGGATCCAATCTCACCGTATCTTTTAATTTTAATGGAAGAAGTATTAACTAGGCTAATTAAAAAGCAGGATGATTTAGGCAAGATTATACCATTAACTCATCCAAGAGGTACACCTGTTATCTCACACATACTTTATGCAGATGATATTGTGTTGTTTTCAAATGAAGGTAAGGCATCGTTAAAGGAAATTGTTAATGTTTTCAATGTATATGAATAGTGGTCGGGGCAAGTTGTAAGTAAAAGTAAATCCACCATTTTGTTCTCAAAGCATATTTCAGCTTCTCGAAAAAGAAGTATGCTTAGATTATTGGGACTTTCTGAAGGAATTTTCCTATTGTATATTTGGGTGCTCCGATAGTTTCATGATGATTATTGGTTAGGCATTTTGAGTTTATAATTCAAAAGGTTCGAGCAAGGCTTGAAGGCTGGAAGGCAAAAATGCTATCAAGCGGGGCTAGGCTATTACTTATCAAACATGTGATCTAAAGTATGCCGATTCACCGACTGTCGGTGTTAAATACGCCAAAATAGGTGATTAATAAAATTCATTCCATAATGAGTACTTTCTTTTGGGGTAGCATTGATGGAAAACCAAAGAGGAAATGGTATCCATGGAGGAAAATGTGTAAACCAGTTACTGAAGGTGGCTTGGGTATTAGAAATTTACATGAGGTGCAACAGTCTCTACACTTGGAATTTGTTGACTCAATCATCACTTTGGGGGAAATTTTTCTCAAACAAATATGTAGCAGTCCATATAACAGAAATTGATTCAAACAAAGGATCTAATTTCTAGAGAATGATGGTGAAATGCATTCCGTTGGTTTTGGAGAAGTCAAGGTGGAAGGTAAGAGATGAGAATATTTCATTTTGGAAGGATAATTAGTCAGGTGCTAGTCCACTGGTGGCATTGCAGCCTATCTCTAAGTTGCCAGATCTACAGTTGGAGGCGTGTAAGGATGAAAGGGGATGGAATATAGAGATGTTTTCCGGGTTATTGGGAAATACACATGCTGCAGAAATTGTTGAGAAGGTTGGTAGAATTAAGTTTGGGTTAGATACTCTCATATGGATCCCAAACAGTAGTGGAAAGTTTTTAACAAGTAATGCATTAGAGTGCATTCATACTCGAGGCCCAGTATTCCCATGGGTAAAGTGGATATGGCATCCGGCGTTACCAAAGAAAATTTCAGTAACAATGTGGAGAGCTTGGCATAATTGTTTACCAGTTGATGAGGAGGTTCGACATTTGAATATACCCATGGTATCAAAATGCAATTGCTGTCTAAATGGGCAGGAGGAAGATATGGATTATATAAATATATATATATATATATATTTATGGAAAAGACTTCATTTCATTCAATGAATCTTGAAGTTACATTTGTAACTTATCAATACAGGAAAAAACCCAGATTACAAGTTAACCTACGCATCTGCTCTGAAGCACCACCGTATATAAATTTCTTTATGACCGACTTTATCTTAACTTCTATAAACTCTCTCTAAACAAACCAGGTTTGTTTGAGAGAATAGCGCTCTGTAAAAACAGAGCTAAACGACTTCTCTCCAAAAGAAGAGAAGTGCTATCACCTTCCGTCCTCCCTATGAGGAGGAGTCCTATCACACCATCTCCTCCAAAATGAAGTACGGGACTCAACTGCTATGGACACCAAAAGGGTCCAATAGCATATTTCTATTTATTAAACTACAGATTCCTACAACAAAACCCAACAAAACAAACACTACAAACAACCACCAATCAAAGTAATAGAACCAGAAAAACAAAACAAAACATGATTGGTGGTGGCGTGTGAAAGTCACGTGCCACTCTGGGAAGAAGCCAAACGGCTGGTCGAGACAGCGCCGATGTATTGGGCCCTAAGCTACCGCACATGGCTCCTACGCGGTGGCTCACGTATGCCATGCATTCTCTGTAATCCACGTGTGGGGGAGACACACCGCTCCAAATGGCGCCCAAAGTGGAAGGCTGCGAGATCAGCAGGCGAAGGTTCTCCCGGTGGTATGCGTGTAGGAAAATTTCCATCGAAGGAGCTCGGATCGACTACCTCCCCTTTATTCGACCGAAACCTGAAAAATAACAAAAAAACACAAAAAGAAACTATCGAAGATGATGGTAGAGAGGGAGGAGAGGAAAGGGGATGAGGAAGCCGAAGCTTCCCCTCCCCTTAGCTATGATCAGATGAGAGAGCTTTTTAGAGAGAAAGAGGCTAACTTTTTATTATCAACTTGTGGGGGGTGAAAGAGGGAGAGATATGGATCATATTTTAGCTAATGGAGAAATGGCTGAAAAAGTCTGGGAGAGATTTGTTACTGCTGCTAGTTTGCCTTCTTTGTAGGGAAAATCATGGAGGGAGAAAGTGGAATTCTTTCACATAAGGGCGAAAATATCTACAAAAGGAGGCCAAATAGTAGGCATTCTGCCTACCATAATTTCTTGGAGATTGTGGTGGAGAAGATGTCAAGAAAGAATGGAAGATAGAAGGGTGTCTTACGATGCAGTAGTTGCTACAATTAAATTTTGGGCGGTTTGGGTGGGCATGAAAATCAAGGAGTCCAAGAGAATGAGTTTGTGTGATGAAGCTGTGTTGAGGAACCTACAAATACCTTCAAGCCCGGTGATCAATAACAGAGTTATATTAGTTAAATGGATAAGGCCTGCAACAGACTTTGTTAAAGTAAACATTGATGGATGCGCTTTGGGGAATCCAAGTGAGGCTGGGGCTGGTGGGGTGTTGCGGTGCTCTAGAGGTAAATTTATTTGTGGTACACTAAATACCTGGGTGACTAGACTAATAATGCAGTAGAGGTATTAAGTTTATTACATGGTCTGCTTACAGTGATTTTAATGGGGTTCCGAAGAATAGAAATAGAAATGGATTCAAAACTGGTGTTGGAATGGTTGAAGAATAAACAATGTAGTCTATGGTATTTGGAGGACTATTGGGAAGAGATAATGCAGGAATTGGAGGGGATTTAGTATTCTGTTAAACATATATTTAGAGAAGCAAATGTCATTGCAAATGCTTTTGCAAAAATGGGTGCTAAAGGCTTGAATAATGTTTAGGTCAGTGATGAAGGGATTCTAGTTGTAATCAAAGGGCTTATTAGACTTGACATAGGTAGTGTTCCTTATATTCATATGTGTTCATAATATTGGGTATTTGTATATTGGATGTATTTGATTATTTTAGGTAAATTAGTGTGAGCTGGGTGGTTGGTTTTTTATTTTATTCATGTAAGTCACCAGCTTTGAGAAACAATGTATATGGTTTCCTTAGCCTAAAGTAAGGGTATATTAATAAATCTGGGCAGAGATCACTCTCGGGCATGTGATCATCCACAAAAAAAAAAAAAAACTATTGAGATTTGCATTTTTTTTTAATCTAAATAGTATATTTCAACTTATATGTTTGTGTAGATTCATTTGTTGAGTTATTTATATTGTGATTAATTGTTGAATGCTCTCTAAATCTTGAAACTTTTCATATATAGGTTTTAAACATTTGGATGATAATATTGGATTGCATAACCTTGAGGTAAGGTTTATAATTTTTTGATAGTTATGATAATGTATATTTCAAAATTGATAGTGGTTTAATGTATAGTGGATTGCATTTATATGTTTAGTACTTTGTGTGAATTGTTGATGATATTGATAATGTACATTGGATTTGTGAAGTTCCAATTAGTATATATGTGTTTTATATTTGTGAATGAAGTAGATTAGGGTTTTGAGAGATTAGTATTTAGATGAATTTAAGATTGAATTTACAAAATTGGGTCATTACAAAATTTTTATGTAATTGATATTGTATATATGTTTTACATTTGTTAATGAATGTTATATTAGTGTTTGTGAATTTTAGATTAGTGTTTTACATTTGGTATATATGTTTTGTATATCTTAGTTTTTGTGATTGTTATCTTAGTGTTTGCTCTTTGTTCATAATGTAAATTATGTTTTGAAAGTGTTATGGTAAAACTTTATGTGAATTATTGATAAGAGTGATAATTTTATATTAGAAAAACAATAGTCACTTATAGTAAATAATATGAATCTAATTTAAATAATATGAATCTAAATCATAAATTAGCCTAATTTAAACAGGAACCAACTACGTAGTTACCTATTAATTTAAAACCCAAATAAAATATTAGTGTTATTTACATAAATTATTTAATTGAAATAATATGCATCTAAACCATAAATTATCCTAATTTAAATAGAAACCAACAATGTAATTACCTATTAATTTTTAATCCAAATAAAATATTATTGTTATTTCCATAAATTACCTAATTGAAGTAATATAAATCTAAACCATAAATTACTCTAATTGAAATAATATGAATATAAACCATAAATTACCTTAATTTAAATAGAAACCAACTATGTAATTTCCTATTTATTTTTAACCCAAATAAAATATTAGTGTTATTTCCATAAAGTACCTAATTTTAATAATATGAATCTAAACCATAAATTATCCTGATTTAAATAGAAACCAACTGTGTAATTACCTATTAATTTTTAACCCAAATAAAATATTAGTGTTATTTCCATAAAGTACCTAATTGAAATAAAATGAATCTAAACCATAAATTACCCTAATTTAAATAGAAACCAACTACGTAATTTCCTATTAATTTTTAATCCAAATAAAATATTATTGTTATTTCCATAAATTACCTAATTGAAATAATATGAATCTACCTAATAATTTTTAAATAGAAACAAACTACCTAATACCGTACATAAGTTTTTATGGAGTATTTTTATTATTGTGTTTGCATGATTAAGTTCTTGTCTAATCGAACCTTAGATTCATTTGAGAGTTGTACCCTATTGTTCGCAAAGAAAGTTTGGGTATAATTCTTGAATTGTTCAAAGTGGACGGTTTGAGATTCTATCACCTATATGACATATATATTCAATCTAAACTTTCGTGTTACTTTTGAAAATTTGGTTTAGTGTTTCCTTGTATTCTTCGGGTGTGTGGTTCAAAAGTGTCTCACCCATGGATAGGGCTGAGCATTTTATGCGACTAGCATACTTGGAGAATTATAAGAAAATGCTATAGAAATTATAACTGACATGAGAGTTTTGGACTATGTATATATGCAATATAGATGATAGCCTCTCGAATGGGATATGACCAACTACCTTACAAGCAATGAATATGGAAAGACTTGTGATTTGACTTTGATGTTTTTGGTAACGGTAGTCGAGTAATGGAAATACAATGGATAAGAGTTGGATCTTGCTAGGAGATAGACTTCGTAGAGATTACAAGGAATATGCACACGCGGTGAAGTTGTTTATAGAATTTGCTCACGGGAGTGCAGACACTCGAGGGTTTATAAGATATCCGTACAAGAAGTGCAAGAACTTTAGTTTTTATAATTCGGTGATAGTGGAGCAGCATCTATATGTCCACAGAATCATCCATAAATACTCATTAAGCTGTTACTTTCGGAACCATTTTCGAAAGGAATCAGATTTGGCACCTAGGCAAATCAAATCGTGGAAGACAATGACGTCAACTTAAATGAGATAAATGTTAATGTACCTAATGATAGTGATGATAATGCAGAGGATATGGCAAAGATGTTAGGCGATCTTGTTGTTGGAATGTTTGGGGCAAGGGATGCAAAAGGGTGCACTCGTCATCTAAGTCTAGCAAAAATTTTGAAAGATTGTGGGAAGATGCACAACGACAACTATACGAGGGGTGCACTCACCATAACAAATTGTCTTTCATAGTGAGATTGCTTCATATTAAGTTTATATGTTATATTTTTTAGAAGGTCATTGACATGTTGCCCGATTTATTTAAAGAGGCTTTCCCAACAGATAATGTATTACCCTCTAATTTATATGAAGCAAAGCAATCGAAGAGAGGGCTAGAATTTGGTTATAATATCACTCACGCATGTAAGAATGAATGTGTTCTCTTCTGGCAGCAATTTGCTGAATGTGATGAACGCCTGGTGTGTCATTAGTTAAGATGGATATCTGATAAGCGTAATGTATCCGAAAAAGTGTTAAAACATTTTTTGTTGATTCCTAAACTTCAAATATTGTTTGTCCTGCTCAACTGTGAAAAATATGTATTGGCATCACAAAGAAAGAGTTAGAAATGAAAACTTTCTTTCGCATCTTGTAGATTTTTTACAATGAAAAAAATTTGATATTGAGTACCCATGGTTTGCCAAAGAACTTCACAATGCACATCTTGGGTTAACAACAAATGGTTTTAATCCATTTGGAATCATGAGTACTTCTCATAGTACTTGGCTAGTCATATTAATGCCATATTATTTTCCACCTTGTAAATGCATGGAGGATGTGACGCCCAGACTCCCATGTACGGAAACGCGTGAATCGTGATGTTAGGATGATGACAATACGGGTCATGCATCCCAATAATAAGTGCTCAAGTGTGTGCAACACACAAAAAGTGCACAACAAAAATGCAGTGGATATTATAAGTAAGTCAACTAAGTACCATAATTGTTTAATACAAATATACAAAAGCAAAAGCATTTTAAAAGCAATACCAATGTCCCCTAAAAATAATACAAGGGCTAAAAATACAAATACGAGTGATCCCAGATCACTCCTTCAGAGGAGCCAAATCTTCAAACTCATTATCTGCATCATCAACATCAAAATTTGCAATACCAAAGAATGGTACCGCAGTTAAGTAATAATCCAAACAACCACGAGATAAAAATACATTAATGCGACCAACCATGCATGCATATGATGTAATATGCATTAAACCCAAAAATATCATTTTTCTCGAAAATGAATATTTTTCAACACACTCCAAAATCTCATTTTGGCCCAAAAAATTTTCATCAAAACATTTTTCACCATTTTCCCTGAAAATGACCCAAAACAATAATCCATCATTTTCCCAGAAAATGACTCACACAAGATCCTTTATCCAACACACGTCATTTTTCCAGAAAATAGCCATTAATCCATTTTTACCTTATGCACCATGATCTCCCCTAGGGATCATCCGCACACCCTAGCTGCCTTCGTCATACCACGGGTAACGATCGTACATGCCACTTCGTAACGAGCAATAACCAGTTCCACACCCAGTTCATTTGTGGCCAAGCATCCTCTAGCCCCCACTAGCAGAAGGGCCACGGAGTCGGCAAGAGAGCGTTATCATCCCATCCGATCCCGTTGTCACCTGGCAACAATCCAGGAGATGTCATTTAGTATATTTCACTCTCGAGTGACCAAAGGAGTTCCACCGAGATAAAGCCCCATATCAACTTAGGGTCGTTGATTATGTCCAAAACATAACGCGGTAGTTGTAGTACAGCTTTGTGGTGTCGATTCCACAGGGAGACATATTAAAAAAAATACAACAAATAATAAAAGGAATTAAAGGAAAATATTAAATGATCAATAAAAGAAAACTTGGTTTTGAATGCAATTTAACAAATAAAATTACAAAGATAAAAAATAAGGATCACTAAAATTATAAATAGTAAAGTATCGAGAATTCCTTGCACAAATCGGGTATTTATGTTTATTCTTGATTCAACAAATTACTCAATTGGGAATTCATCACCCAGAGTCCCTAATTGGAAGATATAGAATTACAAACCATTTTAGTCGAAAGATAACTCTTTGATAAATCATTCTCTACTTTTTAAAGATCTGTGAATTATCATCCTTATTGACAAACCCAGCGACGACAATATACCCGGAGGCAATACTGCAGCAAAGAATTAAATCAATAAAGACAATGAATTAATCCAAACATAATCAAGGATCTTACCATTCTATAGAAAAAAGCATGACTGAATCTATGAAAGGAATCAATTCCAAAATTATTTGGAGATAAAAAAATACTATTGATAATTAGAGAATGATAAATAAGAGTTTGCATTAATAAAGAACAATCACATGAATAAAAAATAAACTAAAATCACCATCAATTGTGCAAGTTCATCCCTAGCTCTACTTGGACTTAATAGTCCACAAACATAGCAAAGAAATCTCTCAAATTAATTCCCTAAAAATCTGCTTCTATGCTTCGTTCATTTACAAGTCTTATATAGGCTTTAAATAATACTGTGCTGCAACTGCCAGGTCCTGATATTTCCCACTGCCGAAAGTTTGCATCTCATCTCCAGCGCTCAACCACTCCACTCAATTCTTATTGCGCCTTGTCGTTTGCTTTTTATTTCTTTTTCTTCCATTCTTTCCTTCTGCTTCTCCGTCTGTCACTGGCCCATGTCCCCCACGCCGAAAGCTTCCCACTAATGTTGCATTTGTGCATTTCTTTTCTTTTCATTTTTTTCTTTTCTTTTCGGCATAACATGCATGTTTAGATGCGTTTTGCCCATCATGTACAGACGGGCAAAACGTGTACTCCATTACGTCACTACAACACATCAATGTTATGGCATACACACCATATAGTGTATCATCTCACCACACAGAGTACACACGTGTACTCTATTCACAGCACTACGCCACATCACTACTATAGCCTACACGCCATACGGTGCATCGTCTCACAACATGGAGTACACTCCTCGTGTACTCCATTCACAATACTACACCACATCGCCAATATGGCACACGTGCCATATGGTGTATCGTTCCACCACATGGAATATACTCCATGTATACTCCATTCACAATACTATGTCACTTCACCGCTATGACATATATGCCATACGGTGTATCACCTCACCACATAGAGTATATCCTGCGTATACTCCACTCACAGAACCAGGCCACATCACCATTATGGCACACACGCCACATGGTGCAGCACTTACCACATAAAGTATACTCCGCGAATACTCCCATTACAACACTACACCACATTACCACTATGGCATACACGCCATACGGTGCATCGCTTTACCACATGGAGTACATCCCACATGTACTCCATTCACAACACTTCGCCACATCACCGCTACGGTGCAACATCTCACCACATGGAGTATACCCCGCGTATACTCCATTAACGGAACTAAGCCACGTCACCGCTATGGCACATATGCCATATGGTACAACGTCTCACCACATGGAGTATACACCGCGTATACTCTATTAATAGAACTATACCACATCACTGCTATAGTATACACGCCATACGGTGCGTCGTCTAACCATATAGAGTACACCCCTCGTGTACTCCCTTCACAACACTACGTCGCATCACCGGTATGGCCTACACGCCATACTGTGCATCGCTCCACCACATGGAGTATACCTCGCGTATACTCCATTCGCAACACAACTCCACATTACCAATATGGCACACGCGCCATATGGTACATCGTTCCATCACATGGAGTATACTCCGCGTATACTCCATTCACGGTACTACACCACATCACCATTACGGCACACACACCATACGGTGTGTCATCTCACAACATGGAGTACATCCCACGTGTACTCCATCCACGACACTACGTCACATCACCATTATGGTACACGCGCCATATGGTGTATCGTCTCACCACATGGAGTACACCCCACGTGTACTTCATTCACAGCACTCCGCCACATCACCAATACGGCACATATGCCGTACGGTCATCAATCCACCACATGGAGTACACTCTATGTGTACTCCACTCACGGCACTACGCCACGTCACTATTACAGCACATACACTACAACCACACTTCACAGCACAGTCCACAACACTACATAGCACAGTCCATCACACCAACAGCACAGTCCACAATACTACACAGCACACTTCCTAATACGCCCAACACTTCACGCCACAGTCCACACCACTACACAGCACACTTCCCAACTACGCCCAGCACTTCATATCACAATCCATCACACCACCATCATACTACATAGAAATCCTATAATACTAGCAGCACAGTCCACAACCTAGTCAACTAGCTAGCATCTAACATAAATAGCGAGGGATAGAGAATTATACCATCGACGGGATAACCCGTGCGTCGCTCATTGACCGTCACAGCGATAACCCCGGAGGAACGTACGAGGTGGCTACACGAACGTACGGTGACTGTTTATGCGTTTGGATAGCTAGGTGTGGTCTTGGAAGGGCCTAAGGTGGCCTTGATGATGATGGCAATGAGCGTAACACGGCGGATCTTGACGTATACAGTGGCGGTCAGTCACGCGCAATGACCGTCCATCACGTGCAGTGATTACCCACCACATAAAGTGGTGGTTTAAGCTTGGGCTAGGCTAGGGGAGGTTGCTAGTGGAGCCGTGGAGGCTCGGTGGTGGTCGGCACGGTGGTCTACGGCGGTGAAAGGTGGCTGGCCATGCACTGTGAGGGAGGAGAAGCCATGGGAGAGTGAGAGAGAGTGTGGGGCTGTGGGTGGCAAATCGGGGCCGTGGTTGGTACGGCTGGGTTCGTGGTGGTCTAAGGGTGCCGGTTAGGGTGGCCACTCGCCGTGGGTGGCGGCGCACAGCGGCGGATCGGGTTTAACCCGTGCGTGAGAGAGGGAGATACCGGGAGGTGGAGGAGGGGTCTACCGGTCATGGGTTTACTAGAGGAGGAAGGGGGAGACCTCAGGAGTTTCGTGGTGGTGTCCGATGGCCGAGATGGCCACGCACGATGGCGCTATGGACTCGCACTGTGAACCCATGTGTGGAGCAGCTTGCTCGTGCATGGGGGCTATCGGCGGGGAGATGGAGGCTGGGCTCGCTGGAGGGGGCCGGTCGGTGGCAGGAGAGGCTGCCGTGAGAATGGTGGTGCCAGAGGACGGCGCACGGCGGCACGGTAGCTTCCAAGCCCATTCAGGTTGTGCACTATCGGGGGAGAGAGGGGTCGAGCATGGGGGTGCAAGGCCGGTGTGGGTAGACTCACTGGAGGGAAAGGAGGCCGGTGGTGGCGGTCGTGAGGCACGCCGGTGCACGGCAGTGCTGGGCTGGGCTGAGGAGTAGTTCGGGCGAGAGAGGGGGGCTTGTATCGTGCAGTGCAATCCGAAGGAGAGAGGGAGGAGAGAGAGAGGGCTAGGGAAAAAGTGAGGGAGAAGAGAGAGGGGCTGGGGTTTTATCCTAAAACCCAACATTTGGGGGTCTATAAAAATAGTTTACGATGACTCTTAAATACTGATTTGAAAATGCGTAAAAGCTAACTTATTTAAAAGCACTGAGAGGAATTAAGATAGAATATTATTTAAAATAATATTCCTTCATCATTTATAAAATGATGAAGTCTTACTTAAAATATGTAAAAGAGTAAAACTATTAAATAAGTAAGGATTCCATCATTATTTAAATCACCTAATATTTTAAATAACTGGAATCATTTATATAAAATGATTCCCTACAATTATAATATTTTTGGAGCTCTTCAAAGATATTATAATTGAGTTATTTAAAATATTCTTTATTTAAATAGTAATAGGAATCTTCCATTTAAAAATACACATTACTTTAAAACACAAAGATAGCTTTATAAATTATGTAGTATCTTTTAAAAACATGCCATCGGGGTCTGACATGCAAACGGGGCTCTTAGACACCAGAGAGAGGAGTGGGCAGGCTGACGCATGTGACGTAATTGCTTACGTCAGAAGAAAGGAAGGAGCAGGGTATTACAACCACGCTTCCATTGTGCACCTTAATAATTTTTCCAAAAATGTTTAAAACTAGGAGTCTAATCTATTTTAATATCTACAAAGATGCCTCTTACCACACTTTGGTAGCAACTCGCTTTCTTGTCTCCTAAATCCATGCACACTCATTTATACTCTTTCATTCTCAGTTGCATTCAACTCCAAAATGTTTTGTAATCGACAACGGGGTGACATCCTGAGAACTTGGATCTTTAATAAATGTTTGAAAATATAGAGTTCATATAAACATAAGCAACTAATTGTAATTATAAGACAATATATATATACTACTTTGAAATTATAAAAGTGCCAAAAATGTACACACAAACGTAGTAACAATATACCTCCAGAATCTAACATTCCTTCCAAAACCTAAACCTTCAATCTTATCAAATATGTAAAATCTACAAAATGAGCCCATAGAATTTAAAACCTCAATTGTCATGAAATCAACTCATAAAATTTGTAAAATCTAACACCTCAAATTTCATAAAACTTCATTAAGTCTGCAGATTCTAAAACTTATATACCATCAAAATTAATCCTTACAGTTCACACAATTCTAGACATCAAGTCAAAACAAAAATTATTTTCTAAATCCGCCTATAACTCAAAACCTCATATACTATAATCTGCAGAACCCCAATCATCACCTCTTAGTCCTCAAATTCCTAAAACCTGAAATTAGTTCCTAAACCTATAGAGGTCCAAAACTTCATAATTTATAGTCTGCAGAATCTCAAACTTTAGCTCTGATACCAACTGTAACACCCCGTCCCCGAGGGGTCCTAAGAGTTAACTTTTTAAAAAAATAAACCAACTTGTCCAAAAATTTTCTCAACCCATAAAAAGATTTTTAATCTCATAATCAAACCCAACAAAAAAAAACATAATTAGCCTAAATAAAAAAAAAAATTAAGCCCGCAGTACATTCTAAAAATTTATCCGAAATTCTAAAAGGGCTTTTCATACGAAAAAATCCAAGAAAATTTTAGAAAGCAGGTTGGTTGCTGGACCTGAGTGTTACAAGATAAAATATACAACTAACTCTCGTAAAGATTTAAAGGAGTTGGGGATATGGAGGGAGTTGCATTTGCAAGATAAATGGGTCGCCATCTTGTATGACCCTTAGTTGGAATAGACTGTCAAATTATGAGAGAAAAAAAAAATTTATGAGTGGCTCATGATAATCAAGTTACCTGATGGCTATACTTCGAACATGTCAAGATGTGTGTGAACCCAAGATTGGAATATAACTGCTTTTAAAAGTCATGGCTATCATGTATTTTTGCAGTGTTTGTTGCTATTTAGGGTGCGTAGAAAGCTTACTCAAGATGTTTGTGTAGCTCTGATAGAATTACAGGCTTTTTCAGAGACATTTGCAGTAGAACATTGAAAGTTGATGCATTAGTAATGATAGAAGTTGACATTATGGTGATATTGTGTAAATTGGAGAGTTTGAATCCACCATCATTCTTTGATGTAATGGTTCACTTTGCTAAACATTTGCCTTGTGAGGCTTTAGTTGCTAGCCCAGTCCAATATAGATGGATGTATCTTATTGAGCGGTTTTCAAGAAGACTTAAGCGATCCGAGGAGAATAAGGCTCATCTAGAAGGTTCGGTTATAGCTTCATACATTGATAATGAATGACATATATTTTATTCTATGTATTTCAGTTGGGTTGATATCAGATTCACGCAACCAAACTGAAATTATGAAGGAAGACATTTAGGATTTAATTCATCATTCTCCGTATTTTCTCAAACCATACGTTCGATAGGCCCACAAGGGAGCTATGACCTATGTGAACAAGAGTTTGATAGAACTCGATCATATGTATTGAATGATTGTGCAAAGATTGACAACTACTCGAGGTTAGTGATCTCTGGGTATAAAAATAAATTAAAAGTCTTAGAATATAATATAACATATATGAATTAATTGTTAACTTGAATATGTGTAGCGAATATATTCAATTATTTCGAATGGACGGTATAATTGACTTAGAAAAGGAGCACAAAGGAGAGTTTGCCTCATGGTTTGAATAGACGATATTAGTAAATAATGTCCTACTATCTACAAATTTAATACCACTAAAATAGACTTTTTCCTATCTAATACTTATATAATTGGGATAAAATTTATTGATGTAGGTTGTATTGAAATATGGTGATAATTCAAAAGAAATCTCAAGTGAACTGTACGCTTGGCACGTAGTCTATCCAAGCGAGCCATTCAATACTTAGCATGTTTGGTGCGTGGATATAGATTTTACATAGTTGATAGAGAATGATATAGAAAAACTCAAAATTATAGGGTCATTGTCGAAGGAAGCCACGGAGAGGAGAACATTGACTTATACAAAGCTGTCAAAGATATCATTATGTTAAAGTACGTGGGGGACATATGGTCTAGTTGTTTAAATGTAATTTTTTGGATGTCTCAAATTCTAAGTTGGGAGTGCATAATAAGGAATATTTTGTGAGTGTCAATACATTTTGCACATAGTATGAGGAAGATCCTTTCGTTCTCGCTTGCCAAGCAAATCAATTTTTTTTTATTTAGATGATCCGAAGTACGAAAACCCATGGCAAATAGTACAAAATTTTTCACCAAGCATTGTATATGATCACATTCCAGAGGCAAATGGACAACATGAAGAATTTGATGGACTACCAAGAGAATGAATCAAGCATCAATTTATTTGTTGATCTCAGGCAATATGACATGGTTCCATTGAGTAGAGACGATGTTGAACCAAAAGTAATTGAGGGTGGCTTGTCAGAAGCACATGAGCCAACTGAAGTGTCTAGTGAGGATCAAGGCGACTGGTCCAGCAAAACTGGTAGTGAATGATAGTTGTTTCTGTGTAAGTATCGTTGTTGTAAAAATAATAACAATTTTGTAAATAATAATTTATTACAGTTTAAAACATATGTGCCTCCCAAACACAAAGCAACTCGTATGCCATCTTCATCCATTACCGATTCCCCAATTGGTTCACTTGCCTCGAATTCTTGGCCAATATCACCAACCCAAAACAATGTATGTTACATAGAAACTTGATTTTATATGAAGATTTAAGTAATAGTCTTTTAAAAATAAAATATTTTTTTTGATATTATGTGCTTTAATTACTGTTTAGTTATTGTAAGCCATCGCCGAGGTCGAGGTGCTACTAGAGGTGTATGCATCAAGAAAGTAAGGGAAAAAAAAATTAAAGTTGATATTCCTGATGATCATACCGGTGGTTCTGGAGATTTGATAGCTTGGCTTGCTTCGTATGTTAGTACCCTTACCTGCACATATGCACCGATGGCTACATCCTCCTAGGCTAAAGTTTCCCAAGATGTGAAAGACCACATTAAAAATCATTGTCTGTTAATAAGTTACTTAGAAAAAAATTAAGTATAACTCATTACTTAATTTATAATTAATTTGTATTTAGACTAATCATTTATCATTTTTTCAAGGATCAGTTTGAACTTAATTTTTGTCAGCGAGAAGATTGACTAACGATTAATGAGCTGATGTCCAATGCATTTCGAAGGTACAAAGTTAAATGCCATACACACTATCAGAAGTTCAGTAGTGCAACAAACACGTGTCAAAATCCACTCTAAGACATGCCACCAAACAAATGGGAGAAGTTTTGTGATATGTTTGAAGATCCCACTTATCAAGTAATTTCGCTGCTATATTTCTTTATGGTATATGTTAGATGCATTAAACAAATATAGTAATAATTTTAGTTCTTTTTTGTAGCAACGGAGTACTATCAACAAAGCAAATAGA
The DNA here is from genome assembly GCA_029856935.1 of Cyclocarya paliurus. Taxonomy (NCBI): domain Eukaryota; kingdom Viridiplantae; phylum Streptophyta; class Magnoliopsida; order Fagales; family Juglandaceae; genus Cyclocarya; species Cyclocarya paliurus. The sequence continues at coordinate 28,909,671 of CM056950.1, read as the reverse complement.
GCAAATTCAACGATATATCATCATTCAAGTTCTAGATCTTTTTATCGACTATCAAAAAAATTGGTAATGTTATACTAGTCCCCTTTAAATATTAACATATCAAAATTTGTGATTGAAGTTATAATATAGATTTTCCTTCTGAAGGAATAAGATAGTCCTACTAACTATAATTTGACCCAATTGTATGCTAAATCACATATAAATCGTGATGGTGTTTGAACCAGTTGCGAAGCAGAACTGAATTATGTAAGTTTAGTTTTTTTATTTGTATTTTCTAATAATATTTTTTTTATTTATACTATTTCTAATGATTTTTTTTATAGGACAAGATGGCATTATTTCAGAAAAATGCTACTGCTCCATTTGATGAATTTTCTGTGAATGATGATCAAATCTTTTCTTAGGTTCTTGGATCACGTTCTGGATATTTGATGGGTTTAGAACATTATGTGAAACCTTTCTCAACATCATCCTCTTCTTAAGTCAAATAGAATAACAACTCTCAGGAAGTAGAGGAAGCAAGGCTCAAGATCGGACATTTAAGGTCCAAGCAACGAGAGTTGCAGACTCAATTCAATTAAGCAGCAAATATAAAGACAAGATTAGAACAAAACATATAGAAGAAGCTGGAGATTCAATCCCAGAAATGTTCAAACAGGGAAATTAATGATGTCCCAAAACTCTATGTCACCACCATCCTAGAGCTTAATTTCTTTATTAGTTATGTATTTTGACTTATTCTGACTTGATGCAACATTTGAACAAATGTGATATTTTAATTACAATATTTAATATTATTTTCTTCTTTTAAATTTATAGCTTACTGTATCATGACTATCGTTCGAATGTAAAATACCCAAATCAAACGATAATTTACAATTTATTACCCTTCAAACGCATTTTATATGCCATTCAAACAACTAATCAAAAACCATTCGAATGAATTGAGAACCGCCAAACCTCTTTGAATATATTAATTGTCTATTTTTTTTTTTTTGATAGGAAATTCAGAACTTTATATTATGAACTAGAAAAATACATAGACTTCTCAGTCCAAATGAGGTTCCGAATACATGGGGGTATGTAGTCCCACCAAACAACTAGGTCATCTACATTCCTTGCATATCTAGCAAGTGTGTGTGCTGCAGTATTTGAAAATCTGCAAGCATGTTCAATTGTGCAGTGTCGAAATCTTCTCATCATTTGTTGCACATCTAGGACCAAGTTCCCTAACAATGAGTCTAATGGTTGATAGGCTTGGACTTCTATCACCACCAGGAGAGCATCGCTTTCAATAATCAAATTGTGAATGCCCATAGGTAGGCATAATTGAAGGCCTCTAAAAATAGCAAGTAATTCTATATCACAAGAATCTTGAACTGCTGCCTTTCTTTTAGTTGCTGACATGATAACATCTCCTACACTATCCCTAAGTATCATGCCAATACCAGCAGCCCCTTGTTCATGAAAGATGGCACCATCTATATTTAGTTTAAGAGTACCCTGAGGTGGGGGTATCCATTTAAGGCTGGAATTCGAATCACTTCTAGGTCTATTCTTCACTGTCACAAAGCTTTTTTGTAAACTCAATGCTTGATTGAAAGCTTCCTCAGCAGAGAGTTTTTTGTTTTGGAATAGCCATTGATTTCTTCTATACCAGCTACCCCATGCTAACAGGAAGAAACTCTCCAAGGCTTCTTCTTTCTTGCTGTCCTGAATCTATTTGGCTATGTCCTCGAAAGTTTGGCCTCTATCATTGACTTGTGAGACTGGGAGAAACTTTTTCCAACTCATGTGCAGCTAAGGGAATTTAAGAAGAGCATGATTTGTATCTTCACTTGAAATAGAGCAGAGTTGGCATAGGTCATTTGATACAATCTTTCTCTTCTTTAAATTTGATGCAGTTGGCAGACTATCCCTACATGCTCTTCAAACAAAGATTTTGATTTTGTTTGGAACTTTCATGCTCAATAGGCCCTTCCAGAACAACCTTTGTCTGCTGGCTTCTGAGGTCTCTCCCTGTGATAGCTCTTCCATACCCTTGAAAAGTTTGTAAGCACTTCTCACACTAAATTTTTCACTTCTCTCCCTATCCCAAATCATTTTATCTTGATGAATTGAATGGCTTATAGTCAATTTTAGGACTGCATCTGCTGCTGTGGGAGGTAGTAATCTTCTAACTTTTTGGACATCCCACCATCTGCTATGAGGATCAACTAGCTCTTGAACTCTTTCACATTCTTCTTTTCTATGTGCCTTTAAGTATTTAAAGTCTGGAATCCAATAATCATCCCAAATGTTGATCTTTTCCCCAGTCCCAACTCTCCATCTGCAGCCTTGTGCCAGTCTTGACCTCACAGCCCAAATTCCCTTCCATGCATAAGAGCTGTTGTGCCCCCTTTTAGCTTCCAGGAAGGTAGTATTAGGAAAATACTTTGCCTTGAAAACCTTGTATAGGAGACTATCATCCATTTGCATAAGTTTCCATCCATGTTTAGCAAGAAGTGCATCATTAAAACAGCTTAGTTTCTTGAACCCCATGCCACCTGCACTTTTAGGCTTGCACATGTCTTGCCAACTGACCCAGTGTATTTTCCTTTCTTCCCTCTGTTGTCCCCACCAGAACTTAGCTCCCATTTGTTCCAGTTCATGACAAAAGGAAGTCAGGAGTTTAAAACAGTTCATTGAGTAGGTATGGATGGATAGGGCCACTGCCTTAAGTAGCACTTCTTTCCCACCTTGTGACAGGAGCTTCTCTTTCCAACACTGCAGCTTCTTCCATACTCGGTGCTTTTTATCAGAGAAGGCTTGACTTTTGGACTTGCCAATCATAGGTGGAAGCCCCAAGTATTTATCATACTGATGGAAATCTTGGATATTCCAGTGGGATAGAATTGCAGCTTGAGTAGTTGGATGGACATTCTTACTAAAAATTAATAAAGTCTTTTCTCTATTAATTTTCTGCCCTGATGCCTGCTCATAGGTCTCTAACAACTTCTGTACTGCTTCACTCTCTTGGAGAGTTGCCTTACAGAATAGAAGACTATCATCTGCAAATAGCAGATGACTTAAAACAGGAGCTCCTCGACATATTCTGATTCCTGTTAGAGCCTTTGATTGGATAGCTTTATGTAATAAAGACACAAGCCCTTCAGTGCAAAGCAGAAAAAGGTAGGGGGATAGGGGATCCCCCTACCTTACACCCCTTGATGGTATAATAGGTCCCATTGGTACCCCATTTACAAGGATTGAAAAGGATACAGACTGTACACAGCATCACCATGTTGATCCACCTGTTATCAAACCCCAACTGCCTCATGACTTCTTTCAAGTAGTTCCATTTGAGCCTATCATAGGCTTTACTCATGTCAAGCTTTAAAGACATGAAGCCTTCCTTCCCTTTTCTTTTCTTTCTCAAAAAATCTACCATTTCATAGGCAACCAGTATATTGTCTGAAATGATTCTACTAGGTACAAAGGCACTTTGTGAGCTAGAAATGATAGTTGGGAGAATTGTTTTGAGTCTGTTTGCTAGGACTTTGGAAATTAATTTGTAAACCACATTACATAGGCTAATGGGTTGAAAGTCTGATACTCTTTCAGGTGTTTTGGTTTTTGGGATCAGAGTTATGAAGGTGTGATTTAAAGATGCTGGAAAGAGACCTTCATTCAGAGCTTGTAACACAACAGTGGTGATAGACTTCCCAACAATATGCCAGTATTTTTGAAAGAAAATGGGTGCCATACCATCTGGACCTGGGGCTTTGGTAGGGTTCATTTGGTGCAGGGCCCTCTCCACCTCAACTGCAGTAAAAGTCTTGACTAAATCTTTGTTCATTTCACCTGTAATTCTCCCTTGCAGAGCAAATAAGAAATCCAAATTGCCTTCCTGTGGATTAGCAGTGAAAAGATCTTCGAAATATTGTAGTATTAGATGATCTTTTGCTTCCCCTTCTTTCCAACACCATTCTCCATCCTTCAATCTGCAGATCAGATTCTTTTTTCTTCTTTGAGAAGCCTTGGTATGGAAGTATTTTGTATTTTGGTCCCCTGCTTTGAGCCACAAGGCCTTTGATCTTTGCCTCCATAGGATCTCATTTCTTTCCAACCAGCAGTGCACCTCTCTATGGGCTTCTTGAACTGAATCTTTATTAAAGAAAGATGGATCTGTTTGTTGAAGTCTCTGTAGCTTTGTTTTTGCTTGTTGTAGTTGTCTTTGAACATTGCCAAAAGAAGCTTTATTCCACCTACTCAGCTTGTTGCTACACACAGCTATCTTCCTCATGACATCATCCATACCCTCTTGCTCTTGATTATTAGTCCAAGCCTTCGAGATAACTTGTTCACAGTCAGCAGACTCAACCCACATTGCTTCAAACCTGAAGGTTTTTGGGCCACTTCTAACAACAGTCACACCATCATTTTGCAGTATAATTGGGATGTGGTCTGAATGAGCAGCAAAGCCATGCACCACTTTTGCAAAAGGAAACAGATCATTCCACTTGGTATTGGATAGAAATCTATCCAATCTTTCACAAATGTTTCCCAACTGATCTCGATTGTTCCACCAAGTGAAAGGTTGTCCAGTATATCCCAGATCAGTAAGCTGCCATTCATTAATAGCATCTCTGAATGCCATCATCTGTCTCTCGGGTCTTGCATTGCCTCCAAACTTTTCTTGCCTGCTTAGTAGCTCATTGAAGTCACCAAAAACAAGCCAAGCCTGATTCTCATTTCTTCTTAAATTTTTTAGCAGAGCCCAGGTTTCATGTCTTCTGGCTGCATTAGGTTGTCCATATATTCCAGTTAACTGCCACTCTCTTTTATGTCTTCCATCTTCCATCACCACAGCATCTATGTGGCTACTAGAATAGCTGTATATGGTCAAATTCACCTCATTTTTCCACATCAAAGATAGTTCACCATTCAAACCCACCCTATCCACAGCCAAACAACCGTGATATCCCAGTTGGTACTTTAATCTGTCAAATTCTCTTCCCATCAGTTTTGTTTCTTGTAAGAAGAGAATCTCAGGACCTTCCTTCATGATCATATCACGAAGGGCTCTAACTCTCCGTGGGTTCCCAACCCCACGAGAGTTCCAACTTATAATTTTCATGGCGTCCGGCAGGGCTGAAATTCAGCCTCCGCCAATATCTTTGGTTGATTATCAAGAACATCTATACTTACCTTTCTCTGCTTTTGTTTAACTGGTATGTTAGCATTGATTGTTGAATCTGTCTCTTTCTTTTTCTTTGATGGATTACTTGTCACAGCTTTCTTCTCCTCTTCAACAGCCTTCCTTTGCCTCCTGGACCATCTAGTTGAAATAGTCATGGTATTTTCCTCTTGTTCAGCTTGTGGGCCTGCATCATGCCTCTCTTTTGGGCCTTCAAGCCCACTGAATCTTTCAAGCATCGTAGGCCCTTTTTCATTAGGATTTGGTCCCACACTTCCTTTGTTTAAAATCTCAGATGGCTTTCCTAGTTTTGGTGAAAATTGCTCCCTCAGTTGTTGACCAGATATCTCATTCCCATCCCTGAGCGTGCTTACCATTTTGGGTGTTGGGATGTCAGCTTTCTCCTGCAAAGTCCTAAGGGAATGTTGGATGTGAGGCATGTTGGTACTCTTGGAAAAGACATATTCTTTTCCCGCCCTTTTTTGTATCAACTCTGCTTCCCCATTTTCGGCCTGTTGTTGCACCATTTCCTGCTTTTGGTTATTGGTTCAAGATGGCCTTGTATTCCGAGCATTTGCCACCCCCTGCTCACTGTGTTGTTGCCCCTTTCCTCCTCCCCCACCTTGGCGCATCCATTGTCCAAAAGGAAGCTCTTCTTCAGGGATGTTTTGCTTGCTTGACTGCCATAAACTGCAGTCTTTGTGATTGTGCCCCAACTTACCGCATGCATAACAGAAATTTGGTAGGCGTTCATATACAAAAACCACCCAGTATGATTTATGAGACCCCAAATGAATGAACTTACCTCTCATCAGAGGCTTGGATATATCTATTTTAACTATAATGCAGATGAACTCTCCCCATGCAATTTCTCCTTGATCCACATCAACCTCCTCTATTCGACCAATACTTGCACCAATAAGTCTCGCCACTTTCTCATTCATTGCATGTAGAGGAAGATCATACAATCTGATCCAAAATGCTGCTTCCGAGATAGTTATTTTGTTAGGTTGCAACTCACCTTCATATTCTTTCATCAGAACCAGATGCTTGTCGAAAGACCATGGACCCTCCCTTTGCACTCTTCTCTTATCTGCATCATTCTCAAACTCGACTAGCAGCAAGTTGTTTCCCAACTCTTTAGAAGCTACTTTCTTAACGGGACGCCAAACCTTTTTCATAGTGTACTTGAAAGCCTATTTATTGTAATACTTGTCTGTTACCACAGAGACCAAGAGACACCTTTCACCTCTGAGTTTTGAATCTTCATACAAACTGTCATCGACCAGTAAAGCCTCTTGTTCTGTTTCAGACAGTAAAAGTCTTTGACAAAGCTCATCAATGCTGTCTTACATAGATAGACCTCTATAAGCGAGTGCAAGAAAGCCAGTGTTTGTGAAAGAAAACTCCCACGGGATGTAGGGTGAGGACCCCTGCACTAAGGCCGGAGAAGACCTCTACAAGAGAGGAGGGAAAAGCCACATATTAATTGTCTATTTGAATAGACTACATGTTTGAACATTCGAACAAATAATAATTTATTTAGACACATTTGTCATCATTCAAATGTACCATACAATGTTAGAACAAAAATATTGAACCAGCCGTTCAATAATTTATTTAACAAGTTGTAATGATAAGATAAGATGAAATAAGATAAGTTGAAAGTGTTTCTGTATCCAAATAGGACCTAGTTAAAATTTAGTTTTTCATTTTGATATACTTTTATTATTATAGACATTAGCATTTTTTGAAAAAAAATATATATTCATAACATGTAAGCTTTTATATATAAAAAAAAGAATACAGCCCGAGTTTTCGATTTCTTTAAAAATTGATTTCATCCGTGTTCAGGTCCAAATAAACCCAAGTTCCCGGACTGGAACTAGATGAATAGTTCCAACACTACTTGCCTCGTAGCGTCTGGCACAATAGATTCCTACAACAAATTGGTTTTTCTTTTTTTTTTTAAGCAGAATTTTAAGTTCAACAATTACCAAATGATATCTTCTAATTCGATGATCGGAAATCGTACGAAATTAGTCATTAACATGGCTTACCAGAAAGTGTTTGACCTTTAAATCTTTGCGGCCCGACATCAAGGGAATAATCATATATTTTCGTTTGACTGAGTTTTTAATGTTGTTTTTCCGACATTTGGACCAAACAACTTTTTAACACCAAATCCGTTTTTCATCTTCATTTGCCTGGTTTACTTTAAGAGTGGTGCTACTCTGTCACCTGCATATGTTCATTTTATGTGCCGTCTAGTGTAAATTATATTCTCTTTTTTACCTTTTATTTTAAATATTTTATAAACATATTCAAAAAATAAAAAATAAATAAAAGTATACTAATAATCACTTCATTAATCATTAACAAAAAAATTTAAAATAAAAAATTAAATATATGAGCAGTCAAAATGAGGGAGTAAATTGAAGAGGCATAGTAGCATTATTCATCCTTGAAAAGGGAAACATATAAATGAAACTAGTTTTCAAAAAACTCAAAAATAATAGACACCTAAGAGTTAGCATTAGCATTGGAATAGGTAAAGGCAAATCTAAAATTTGGCTAATATTACATGTTTTGCTTTTTCTCTATTCTATTTAAAAACCTATTTTCATATTGGATTATCTATCTATTAGCTAAATAATAATAAAATATTATTATTTTAATACTTTTATTATTGTTTTATCTAATTCATTTTTATTATATTTTACAACTCTACCAATCATATGTTAATTAATAATTAAATTACAATTAAATTATTGTTTAAACAATCATATTTTCAATGGTCATTTAAAGCATCTTTATGCACTTGAATATTCGGTTATCAAGCGCATTGCTTTGCATAAAACTCCTCAGCTGACAACAAACCATTGATGAGGCATTTGAGCCTTTCAACACTTGGACCTGACCTGAGTTAGTGGTGTTTGCTATGATCCGTTGTGGAACAGTCATGTTTACATTTCATTTGTGATTAACCATTCACCAGGCATAAATCCATCAACATTGCGACCCAAAAGCTCAGAATCAATCTTTTCAAGAACAGGCTCATTCTTGTCAAGTTTCCTCGTAACAGGGCATTAATTGTTGTCTACCATCCTCTAATAGTCATCATTAGTAAGAAAAATATAGGTGTTGTTTGGGAGGATTGTCCTACAATATGAAGTGGAGGCCGTGATTTACAGTAGTATTTAGAAACTCAGGGGCATTGCAGACAACTGTATGGAAATACCCTTAGGTTGTCCCATCCCATAAACAAAACTCTCCACAACGTCGAGAAAGCACCATCCAAGCGGAACTAGAAGAAGTCAATGACCATACACCATGATTAACTACAAGGAAAAAACTAGGATCTGGTTAGGGCTATAACCGGTTCGGTTTCATTAGGGGTGTAAGCAGTCTGGTTCGATCCAGTTTTGTACATTTTTTTGAACCGAAATGGTATACACCGGTATTGAAATTTTAAGAATCAATACCGGACTGATTCATTATCGAAACCGAATCTTTCGGTTTTTTTAATTTCAGTCCGATCTGGTCCAATTTTTTCGATTTTAAGGATTATCTATGTTAATAATAATATAATCTTTACATATATATATATATATATATATATATATATATATTTACAACAATTTTTTCAAATATATTTGAAGTTAACTTTACGATCTCCAATTTTGATTTAGAGAATTTCGAGAACTTGACCAGAATGGACTTCTCTTATTGTACAAACTTAGTTGAGGCTCATGCTTCTCTTGGTTCCTTTTTCTTTTCTTTTTTATCACAACCCACCCAATACAACGAGACAATCAGCTTGACAAAGACCAACACTCTCTACAAAGCCTATTTACGAAAGGATGGAAGGCCCCACCTATCCAACCGAAGAATTCCCTTAAGATAAAAGCATAAAGAATGACTCTCTTCATAAATCACACTTTTCCCCATCTCTCACTCTCTAGCAAGAAAATTCACCGCACTATTCCCTTCTCTATATTGATGAATCAACCTGAAGTTCACCCCTTCTAGCTCTACCAGTAGGTCCTCCCAAAAATCTCAGAAATACCAAATGGAGCATGCACCTTTCCCAAGCCACTCCACGACAATGCAAGAGTCACTTTCAATTATCACATTCGAATATCGAAGACGTTTGCACAACCAAAGTCCCTCCAAAATTGCTTTCAATTCCGCATTACTATTCGTACCGTGCCCAAAATGACTAGAAAAAGCTGCTATTGCATTACCACAGCAGTCTCAAATAATTCCTCCACCACCAGAATTCCCCAGATTCCCCTGACAGCTACCATCACAGTTCAATTTAACCCAACCTGAGGGAGGCTTGACCCACGAAATTAACTTGCCTGGCCTTGGGCACACAGGACGGTGCAAAAGTTGAAGTTCTCACACCAACTCAATATCAGACGGAGTGAACTTAAGTAAGGCCCTTGAGTTCTCGGCTATAGCACTAACCCAATACCGAATTTGCCTCCAAACCTGTGCAGCATTCTAGTTCCTACCCTCTATTCTTGCTTTACATCTTCTCTTCCATAAGCACCATGTAATAACACACAGCATGACCCCAATTAGAATTCCTGTGATAGTTGATTTTCTGGCAAACGAAAACCAGCTGATGAGTCTATTCTTCCATGGCATGGTTCGATGAAATGGAATCCCAACAGCACACTCGCCCAACGCCAGATATCTGCAGCAACTTCTCCTAATGAGAAAATGTGATCAATATTTTCCTAGCCCCTCTGCACACAACAATCACATGCTGAAGCCATCAGAATTCCTTTGGCCTGAACTGTATCATCTACGACCAAATATTTGAACCATACCTTCCATAAACAAATGGAAATTCTTTTGGCAGTAAAGGATGCCAAAGCCAATCATTCCACTCTAGATTTTCTCTTCTACTTTTTTTTGCCTCCCATGCTGTTTTGGTTGAAAATTTTCCATCCGAGGCAGGCTTCCAAATGCAAACATCTTCACCTCTTTTTCCAGCCGGTACATTATGTAGGATTTCCATAGTTTTTTCAGCTCCCACCTACTCTAGCAGTATATCCAAGTTCTAGTTGTTGTGCTGCCAGCAATCTTGAATACAAAGCTTCTTATTTACAATCTCCTCTGTACTCACTGAAAGAGGGCTAGAAGCAAGCCACCTATCAAACCAAAATGAGGCGTTTCCACCACACACCATGATTTTCATATTATCCATGACTTCCATAATGATGTCCACCATAGTTCTCCAAAACCTTGAGTCATTTAGTCTCTCCTTCCGGGCAATCACATGGATATTCCTACAGTATTTGGCCCTGAAAAAATCTGCCCTTACATTATTAGAGGTGAGTAATTAGAAAGCAAGTTTAATGTGGAGAGATTTTTGAACTTCTTTGAGATCTCAAACACCCAAACCCCTTCTGAAGTTGGTTTACATAATCTCCCCCAAGAATGCCAATGGACTTTCATTTTTCCTTCCACCTCGCCCCACCAAAAATTTGCCAAAAGCAAGTTAATACGATAGATAGTGCCCAGTTGAACATTAATGACGGACATCAAGTGTATGGGCATACTCGAAAGGACATATCTAACCAAAACCAATCTACCACCTTGCGAGAGCAATTTCAATTTCCACCCGGCAATTTTTGTTCTAACCTTATCCACTAGCAGCTCAATCATCCGGGAAGTCAACTTGCCTGAAACCAAAAGTGCACCCAAATATGTAAATGGAAACTTGCCTTCCGTGAAGCATGTGCTTCTCAATAAGCCTCGTTTACAAGCTGGGGAGATGTGCTTGGACAAAAAAATCGTTGATTTAGTCTTGCAAATTTTATGACCCGACCACTTCTCATACTTCTCAAGTGCCATCATCAAAATTTTTATCAAACTCTTCCCACCATTGGAAAATATAAGAACGTCATCTGCATATAATAAGTGAGACACTAAGGGAGCCCCAAGAGGGTGATAAAATTTGCCAATGCTACCATTCTCAAAATTCCTCTGAAGTAACCTTACCTCCTCCATAAGGATAAATAAAATAGGAGAGAGGGGATCCCCTTGGCATAAGCCCTAGCTGATTGAATACAACCTTTAGAGGTTCCATTCATCATCATCGAAAACCACGGGGACTCCACACAATTTTTAATAAGCTTGTGGAAATACTCCGAGAACCCAAAAGAATTCAATACCTTCAAGAGGAAACTTCAGTTAACTCTATCATAGGCCTTAGCCATATCCAATTTAACCAACACATTACCACCCGTCCTTTTCTTATGCAAAGAATGGACCATTTCTTGTGCCAGTATAATATTTTTGAAAATATTGCACCCTGGAATAAAAGCACATTGCTCATGCGAGACCAACTTCACAACAATATCAATGAGTCTGAAAACAATAATCTTTGAGAATATTTTATAAGCCATCGGACACAAACTAATAGGATGGAATTTATCAAAGCTCGAAGGATTATGCACCTTCAGAATTAAAACAATAAATGAGGAAGAATAGAACTTGGAGAAAGGTGTACGCTGGAAAAAATCTTTCGCCACATCGACGAGATCTTCCTTTACAATGTCCCAACAAGCCATATAAAATTCGGATCCAAAGGCCCTGGGCTACTCTCTTTCGGAATGGAGAAAACTGCTCGTTTAACTTCCTCTTCCTTCAATTCTGTACAATAGAGGCTATTATCAACCTCTGAAATTTACCGACTGATTAAAGTCGAGATGTCACAAGGCTCAATAATGGACGGCTCCTGAAGAAAATTCTGGGAAACTTTTGTGGCTTCATCATGCACCAACTCCGCACCATCCAAAATCCTACCATCAATCAGCACCATTCTATCTAAGCGCCCCTTTTTACTCCTCTGATTTATTATCAAATGGAAGAACTTTGAGTTTTGACCCCCTCAATTAACCATTTTTTCTTTGCAATTTGTCCCAGGCAAGATGCTTCTCTCTTTTCCCACATCTGTAACTCCAATTTCGTATCCAAAAAATCATCTTCATCTTCAACCGAATGGCTTGATTGTAACTGACTGTCCAGGATGTCCAACCACTCCTCAAGGGCCTGTATATTTGCACCCACCCTCCCAAAGACGTTTCTATTCCACGCACCTAAAGCAATCTTGGTGCATTTCAGGCAAATAGCAAGCTTTGAGAGGTTGAACCCCAAATCAGTCCTACACCAGGCGTCTTTAACACACAGAAAAAAATTATCATGCGAGCACCACATGTTCTGGAAACTAAATTGGGGTGGATCATACAACGAAAACGGCTTATTCAGATATACCCCCATAGGACAATGATCAGAAGACTTCCTACTCAGGTAGCTAAGTTGGGTCGAACCAAACAAATCTGAAAATGTAGTATTAATATGGGCTCTGTCAAGCTTCACCCAGCTGCGTGACGCCCCTTCGTGGCCATTACACCATGACATGTGTTGTCCTGTGCCTGATAAATCAACAAGTCCACATTGATGTATACAGTCATTAAAATCTGCCATAGATATGAGAGGCCTTGGATTTCTACCAATCATTTCCACATCCATTCGAATTATATTAAAATCACCTAGAACCAACCAAGGAACATCAAAAACTTGACTCTCTTCCAAGCTCCTTCATAGCTCTCTTCGTTCCACATAAGAAAAATTTGCATAGACAAAAGTCACCAAAATCCATTGGCCGTTCTTGCTAAGCCAACCTGACACCATCTGTGCCGTCATTGAAATCACCTTAAAAGCATTTATCTCCTTCCAAAAGATCCACAATTTGCCACCCTGACTTCCATTAGAAAGGAAGTGATGATAACCCAAAAATTGTCTCAATGTAGCCATACGATCCTCAAATGCGAATGGCTCTAATATCGCAAAAAAATCCACATGAACCTTCTTAATTAATTTCTGCAACCTTCCTCTAGACCTGCCCAACCCCTAATACTCCAGAAACAAATTGTATCAATCATAAATCCAACTTATGAGAATGGGTATGAACCTGTTGAGACTTCCTCAATCTTCTTTTCGATGTCAATCTTTGCTCTGTGTCTGCTTCCCCTGACTAGAATTCCACTACCCCTCAAACGGGTGATTAAAGCAATTCGCCCCAGTCTCCTTCGCTAGCAAAAAAGCCTCCTCACATGTACTTCGGATCTCTCATCACACCACACTTCCTCACAATCCTCTTCCTCACTATCAGATTCTATGTTCCAACCAAGTTGATCCAAACACTTCTGTTGGACCTCAGTGATAATCGTCGAATCGTGGTTAACTGGATTCGTTGAATCATGATTAACTGGGATTACTGGGGCCTCAGGGCATTTATTATGGACTTGCACCTCTTTGCTATTTTCCACCACCTCTCTGTTATGATCACCATTCACCACCACATCCTCAGACGGTACCATCTCCCCTTCCTCTATCTGAATGACTTGCTCTTCCTTCTCACCCCCATCACTTACCTTCTCCTCATTCCTCACCATACCCTCTATTGGCCCCACCTCTACCACTTCCTCTATTTTTTCCATACTCTATTTCATAGCCTCAGTTGGAACCGCAGCCACCTCCTTTCTCCCCACTTCCTTCCAAACATGATCCATATGCTCCTTTCCTAGTCCTCGCATCCCTTCCTTATTACTGGTGTTAGCCAGTGTTTTCTCACCAGACCGACACACGACCGTTGTATGCCCTTGCCGGAAGCATTTCTTACAATAAAAGCCCCTTTTCTCATACGTAACCTTCTGCCAAATCTATTTCTGGCCAACTACCAATGGAAAACCATCCACCGGTTCATCTTGGAGATCCACTTCCACACATATTCTTGCCCCAGTAGCCCGGGTACGATATAGCATCGGATTGTCGGAGCCAAGGAATCGAGCAAATCGAGAGGCCAAAATCTGTAGGCAATCCATACGGTATAGATGTAACAGCAAACCAGGCAAAAATAACCACTGCGGCGCAATAGATGGCTCCTTATTAACATCAAAGTCCACTGACCAACTAAACAAATGACATTGACAACCTGCAACCATCCTTCCTTCCCTCACCCAGGCATGCAGGTAGTCCTTCTCATTGGCCAAATGCAACAGCACATGAACCTCATCCATAAAACTAATCATTCGCACTTCTGTAAAGCCCCAAGTCTTGATAATGTATAAAATGCAACACATCAATGGAAGGCTTCTTCAACATAAACTTCAGCACCAAAGCAAACTTCAATTCCTCAGCCACCCTATCCATCTCCACATCCGAGAAAACAAAACTCAGAGCCCCATTGATCAATTCCGGTTTTCTCAAAGGCAAATGAAATTTGGCAATGGGCAATGGTCGTTGAAGGGCCTGAGCGAACGTACGTATCCCCCCCCCCCAAATGCAACACCCATTCCTTTTCCTCCCCCATCATCACCTGATCCCTCGCCAAGACCCTCTCCGTTACCCCCAGCAGCACCCATCCCTCCAGCAGTCACCGAAAGGCCACATGGCAAAACCATGCGGCGCGGCAAAAACCCCCACTCAAAACGAGTAAACCCTAGCAAAGGCCAAAAAATCAGCCTCCACGTCAGCAGCACTCAAAATCTTGATCCCTAATCTTTACATATACTAAATTATTAGTATATTTATATTATAGTATAAGTATATTATTTTATAATAATTAACACATATTAGTATAGTATTAAATTTAACTATAGTCTATATAAGCTTTAGACTCTTTATACGAGTATATATATGATCAAATGTGTAAAATTTTATTTACAAAAAGAATATATATTATAATTTATTATGCCAAAAATGTATTTATCATTGATATATATATATATATATATATCAAAAGTACATTTATATTAATAACTTAATATTAATGTTTATGTTTAAGATTAAAATTTTATGTTATATTAAATTTATATTATATCACATGTTATATTAATCTTATGATATAAGATTAAAAGACTTGATTAATAAAATTAGAATTTCATGCTATATTAATTAGCAATTTAGAATATAGTATAAATAATATAATATAAAAAATTATAAATATATATCGGTCCGGTTCGGTTTAAATTGATTTTCAAAATATGAAAACAGGTACCATACCTAAATGCTTAAAATTTGGACCAAACCCCGGTTTGGTCCGGTCTGGTCTTGTTCAACCGATTTATCAGTTTCTTTTCACACCTTTAGATCTGGTATACAAAAAAAAGTGGGATAACCGTTTCAAAATCCGAGGTACAAGCATTTGTATCAAATTCTAATATCATGTTTGCATTCTCTTAAGAATGAACTAAATTTAACATGCAGAAATAGCCCTAAACGTACATTATGCCTCTCTGAAATGCAAAAATAACTAAGATTCATATTAGAGAACTGTTACAGATACAAAGAAATTATGCAAAATTAAATCCACAAACTGACATAGTTTCATGGGATCCGTTAAATCTACTTTACAATAAAAGTAATTTTACAATCTAATGTATCACATCAAGTCATTTTTTTTTTTTTTTATAACTAGAGAACATACATTAAAATCAAATAGAATCCTTACAAATAGAATTCTTATCAAGCCAAATAGCTTGACTTACAAATGCAGGACAATAATCTCACCACATCACAACATCATCTACTTCTCATGCATGTTTCACCAATTGATGAGTAGCCATATTACCCAAACGGTTAACATGCACAACTTTTGCTTCTTGAAAACCCCTCATGAGTCTACGAATATCTTGTAGAATAAAATCAAAATCTATTAGAAACTAGATATATCATTCAAAACATGAACAAGAATTAAACACAGTTTCTAACAACAATTTTGGAACTCCCCATTGAATACATAATTGTAATCCCTTTAGCAAAGCAGTAGCCTTAATAAATTCTATAGAAGAGACTTCCCTTTCAGTTTTGCTACAAGCCACTGCAACATTACCATTATGATCTCTAAGAATTACCCCAACCCCAGCAAAATTTTGATCACAAAAGGTAGCCTCATCAACATTCAATTTCAAATTTCCAATAGGAGGAGGATTCCAACACACAACTTTGTTTATCTTCTTATTAGAAACATCAAATACTTGCAAATGCTTATAATCAAGTTGTATAGAAAGAGCATTATTCACTACTACATTAGTTTGCAATGATACATGCTCATAAATAAATGTATTCCTTCTATACCAAATCCCCCCAAGCAATTGCTATAAATTTGGACAACATCTTCTCTGAACCTCTATCCCAAGCCAAGTTTGCCAACTCCTAAAAAGAAATAACAGAATCCACATTACCCAATTGAGAACAATATTCTAGCCATACATTCCTCACATCTTAACAGTAAAACAGAGCATGAGCAACATCTTCTCTAACTCAAGCACAAAACACACGTTGGTCATCCTCCAACACATGTTTCCTCTGGAAATTCTGAAATGTTGGCAGCATTTCTTGACATGTCTTCCATGCAAATATCTTCTTCTTCTTTTTTGGTAGCTTCAACAGCCACAAACACTTCCAAAAACCTGATTGACTTATTTCCCTTGAATGCTACCCCACTGCTTGAGATTGACTCTACTGTAACACTATATAAGCACTCTTAACTAAATAAATACCATTCTTCTCATGAACCCAAAACAAAGAGTCATATGAACTTGTAGAGACATTCATCTTCAGAGTCTGTTGAACCACATTTGGATTGAATAGAGCTCTCAAAAGTTGAACTTTCCACCAACATGTATCCTCAATTATTAAAGACTAAACTATTAAATTCTCATCAATCTCAATATTAGCTTGATGGATATAATGCCTATTAGAATCTAGAATCCACGGATCTTTGAAGACTCTTACAGATTTTCCATTGCCCACTAGCCATCTACAACCTCTTTCCAAACATTGAACAGCTTCCCAAATCCCCTTCTAAACATAAGATAAATTAAAACAAACTTTGGCTTCAAATAAACTTGTATTAGGGAAATACCTGGCCTTATAGATTCTATATAAAAGAGAGCCCTCATTTCGTAGAAGTCTCCATCCTTGCTTAGCTAAGAGCGCCAAATTAAAAAGTCTTAAATCTTTAAAACTCATGCTTCCTCTAAACTTTGAATTACAAAGTTTCTCCCAACTAAACCAATGAATTTTATTCCCCTAAGACTAATTTTCCACCAAATATTAGCCATCATCATCTCTAACTCATAACACAAGGACTTGGGAAACAAAAAACAACTCATAGCATATGTAGAAATGGGCATTGCTACAGCCTTAATAAGGACCTCCCTACCCGCTTGTGATAACAAATTTCTTTTTCACACTTGTAATTTTTGCCACAACCACTTTTTAATACCCGAGAAGGCTTGTTTTTTAGACTTCCCAAACATGGGTGGAAGACCCAAGTACTTCTCATACTGTTGTGTATAGCTTTCCCCCCAAAGCTACATAATCTCAGCTTTCAACTCATCTTTCACATTCCTACTAAACACCATTGAAGTTTTTTTTTTGCTAATACATTGACCCGAAGCTCTCTCATACTTTTTCAATAAAGAATGGATCTTCTCATTGGTAATCGCATCAGCTTTACAAAAAATGACACTATCATCCGCAAACAGCAAATGATTAACTCTAGGGGGCCCTCTACATATTCTTACACCTTCCACTACTTCCCTTCCAACAGTTCTTTTTAACAAATAAATAAGGCATTCAGCACACAAAAGAAACAAGGAGATAAGGGGTCTTCTTGCCTAAGTCCTCTACTTGGAATTATAGGACTTTTGGACACCCATTTACAAGCACTAAAAAAGAAACTGTTCTCACGCACTGCATCACTATATTAATAATTTCTCTAGCAAAACCAAGTGCCTCCATCATTTTGTCCAAAAACACTTATTCCACCCTATCGTATGCCTTGCTCATATCAAGTTTAAGAGATATGAATCCTTTTTTTCCATTTCTCTTATTTCTTAGAAAATGCAACAACTCATAAGCAATTAACACATTAACAAAAATTTGTCTACCAGGAAAAAATGCACACTAAGAATCTGAGATCACTTTTGGCAATACTTTCTTTAGTCTATTTGCAATGGCTTTTGATAAAATCTTATAAAGCACATTATAAAGACTAATAGGTCTAAATCTGCCACTTTAGAAGGAGAGATTTTCTTAGGAATTAAGGTGATGAAAGTGTGATTTAACTTCCTAGGAAACTCTCCAATATTCAAAGCTAAGAGCAAAGAATTAGCAACAGATTTACCTATCACATGCCAGCACTTCTGGAATAAAACTGGAGACATCCCATCTGGTCTAAGAGCTTTTGAGGGGTGCATATGTTTGAGTGCTAACTCCACTTCATCAGCCATATAAGGTTTCGAAAGCTCTACATTCATCCCATTAGTTACATTTGCCTCTATCCTTGACGAAACATCCTCCATCTCCACTTGGCCTGTAGTTGAGAATAATTTACAGTGATTAAATCATCTATCTAAGCTCCTTTAGTCCAAATTCCAGATTCATCTTGCAACTGTACAATGCTATTCTTCCTTGTTCGACTATACGCGTTAGAATGAAAATACTTCAAGTTACTATCCCCCTCTCTAAGCCACATCACACGAGACCTTTGTTTCCACATTAATTCATCCCTTTCAAGCCACTTTTGAACATCTTCTCTAGCTTTGTTATGCTCAAGCAGAAAATAAGTACTCGAGTCATTCTCTTGCTACAAATTCAATCTCAACTTAGAACTTGCTAATTCCTTCTAAACATGGCCAAAAGAAGTCTAATTCCACCTTCCCAAATCTGCAGCAAAGGTTAAGATACACTCCATAACACGACTCAATGAATTAGAACCATCTACTTGCCTCCAAGCCTTTTCAATAATGGATGAACACTCTTTCTCCCCCACCGACATGGCTTCAAACCTAAACAACTTTCTACCATTTTTTCTAACAAAAATCCCATATGTATCTAACCACAAAGGAATATGGTTAGAATAAGTTGCCACCCTATGTTGAACCCTCAAATTCGGATACAAATCACACCACAATGAGTTAGCAAGAAATCTATCCAATCTCTCACTAATTAGTCCAACCCCTTGCCTCTTATTACTCCAAGTAAAATGAGCACCAACAAAACCCAAGTCTCTAAGCTCACAATCTGCTAACACCTCCCTAAACTCCCTCAACTATTTTTCACTTCTTAAATTACCCCCAAACTTCTCAAAATAATGTAGGATTTCATTTAAACAATTTTTCAAATACATTAGTCAAACTAATAAAACCAATGCTATAACTAGACACAATCGACTCAGCTTTTGGGAAATTGACAAATTAAACACACCTACAGTAGGTAGGGCTGGGGCCCTAGTGCCCCGCACCCGTTCCCCAAATGTGGGTGACGGGGCCAACTACTAGCATCAGGCGCCCCTAGTGGGGGAGGGGGGCATGCTGGGCCCAACCTCAGCCCCACCCTTGTGTCTTATATATATATTACATATGTATATTATATAAACAAAAAATCCAAATATCAAAACAACTTCATTTTGATAGTGATGTTAACCAAACACCCCCCTCCAGCGATCCCCTCCTACCCTTAGTTCAGTCTTCACTTTCAGATCTCCCTCTCTCATTTCTATGAAACCCTAGCCTCTCGTACTCATGCTTCGTCCGCCGCACACCATGAACCCATCACCGTCGCCATCTCTGTCGCATGCCTAGTCCATCACCAAAGGTATATTT
This sequence comes from Cyclocarya paliurus, assembly GCA_029856935.1. Classification (NCBI taxonomy): domain Eukaryota; kingdom Viridiplantae; phylum Streptophyta; class Magnoliopsida; order Fagales; family Juglandaceae; genus Cyclocarya; species Cyclocarya paliurus. Next base: position 28,889,796 of record CM056950.1, on the reverse strand, counting down.
TTGATTCAAAGTGAAATCTATTTATTTATTTCATTTTTTTTGTTGAGTTATGGAGGATGGGATTAAATTAAGGAGTTGGAGGATTGTGAATTGTGTGTTGTGTGTTGTGGAGCGTGGAGATTGGTTTGTTTGTTGATTGTTATGGGTAAAAAAATAAATTGTGCATGTGAAATTGTGACTTTAGGTTTCAGATTGAAACCCTAAATTAGTTTAAGGTTTCAATCCAAAATCCTTAATTAAGTAAATTAATTTAGAGGTTTCCTAAATTAAGTTAGGGGTTTCAATATTGAAACTCCTTTCTGTTTTTGGTATTTTTGTATGGTTTTAATTATTGCTTTGATCTGGCTTCATTTCATATTTTTGTGAGTTTTGGAGAATGGATACTTAGTTAGATTTTTGTGATTTTAGTAGCTCTCCTACCCTTATCCCAACACATAACCCTACCCCTACACTTGCCCCTGCCCCTGCCTCTACAGACCATACCCCTGCCCCTTGCCCCACAAAGCAAGCAACCAATTTCAATAGTTTGGACGGACTTCACCAAACTAGAGGGTGGTGACTCTAATAACCCCCAAACTAAGTGTAACCATTGTGGTAAAGTATACGGATATCACTATAGGAGACTAGGAGTGGCAATATGTGACACAATCTGTGAACTCAACATGAATACGACACGCAATTAACGAGTTTGGATTTGATGTTAATGGGTTCAGGTCAAAACGGGTTGACCCGTTAAGACACGACTTATAACGAGTCAATAACGTTTGAATATGCTTAACAGGAAATCAACTCATTTTGACCCGTTTAGAATTTATTTCAAAATTAATATTTCATTATTCTTAAGTTGTACTATTGATATTTCTCAATACGCTTATTTTTTTTTATATTGTTGGGATTGTAATTTTAGACCTATGCTCATATTTTTTATTGTATGGTTTGTAATATTGATTTTATTATATGTTAAAATTTGAAAAATATTGCTATATATTTTTTAAGATATTGTGGTTATTAATAAATATAGATTTTAACTTTTATGTGAAATTATGTTAATCAAGTCAAATGAGTTATGCATTTTAGTTCAACTCATTTACATGAAACAAACGAGTTTAAATGAGTTGTGTCGTGTTAACATATTTCTAATTAATTATTAAACAACTCGAAATGAGTGGCATGACATGACCCGTTATCTAAATGAGTTGGTTTAGGGTTTGGAAGTCTGACACGTTTAGCTTAATGAGTTGGGTTCGAGTTGACTTATATAGTCGAATGTTCATGACTTAACATGACACAAAAACGATACGAAAACAAGATTTGCCAACCCTATAGAAGACATGGTACATCCCAATTAAAGGTTCACTTAGAAGAACAACGCAAAAAGAGTCTAATATTAAAATCTTTACAAGAGAATAGTCAATATAGACTATAGACTTGACTAAAAAAAATGGCAGATGGGAACAGTGAGGGGTGCAAATTTGAAGGAGTATAGTAAGTATGATCCGTTGAAGTGTAGAGATACCTAGCTCGTATGGTCATCATGGACGAGCTACCGTTTTAGTTTGTAGGGGTGAAAGAGTTCCAAACATATTCTAAATACTTAGAACTTAGGTTTAACATTTCTTCTCGCCACATGGTGGCAAAGGATATAAAAAAATATTACAAAACAAAACAAGATTTGTTGAGAGGTCAATTGGTGGGTCAAAGAGTTTGCCTCAATGATACATGCACATCCGTTCAAAATTATAATTATGTCTTTGACTATACATTTTATCTATTGATTGGAAATTAAATCAAAAGTTTTTAAAGTTTTGTTAAATTTTAGATCACAAGGATGAGATAGTTAAGAAGGTCTTAGAGGCCACAATGAAGGAGTGGGGGTTGGCACAGGGTGTGACATTTATAGTTGACAATGCCTCATCTAAAGATGTCAAATTGGTGCATCTTAAGACCTATCTTAGAGAGACAAATAAAAAAATCTTGGGTGGTGAGTGTTTGTATTTGAGATGTGCTATACATATTCTAAATATAATTGACAGTGATGGCTTGAAAGATCTTGTGACTTGGTTGCACGAGTTAGAACTACTGTGAGATTTGTGAGATCTTCACCTACTAGATTGGAGAAATTTAAGGTTGTTGTGAGGGCTACAGGTATAGCATCCAAGAAAGACCTTTGTCAAGATATTCCTACCAAATAGAACTCAATCTTCTTGACATTGGAGGCGGCCCAAGAATATAAGTCAACATTAGCATTACTGGGTGATGAAGACATTTAATATGTCAAATATTTTGATAAGCACAGGGGATTAGGCAAGCCTACTGATAATGATTGAGAGGTTGTTGTTATTTTTGTAGAATTTTTTAGTCATTTCTACGAGGTCATAACAAGGCTATCCGATTCTTTGTATCCTACATTCTATGATTTCTATTAGCAAATATGTAATGTGAAAGAAGAATTGGATGACATGTGCATGAGTGACCAAATTAGGATGAGAGAAATGGTATTGATGATGAGGGTTAAGTATGAAAAGTATTGTGGAGATTTGAGTAAGGTAAATATTTTGTTATATGTAATTGTTGCTCTTAACCTCCAGTACAAGATTGATGGCATGGTATATGGCTTCAGATTGGCGCAAGGAAACGCATAGGCGGAGCATATTGCAGTAAGGGTTAGGAAAAACCTTATTAGATTGTTTGATGAGTTTTTCTTGTTCAGGAGTGGTAATATATCGGCACCTACACCTACCCCCCACCTCATCCTGAAGTGGGGGTTGGGAAAAGGCATAGGTTGGAGTGGGGTGAGAGGTCGGAGCAGAACCCCCTAGTCCATCATCCTGCAGAGGCTTAGTTAGAGGTAAATAGATACTTGGCATGAGATCTTCACCCATTTACATAAGGCTTTGATATATTATCTTGGTGAAAGACTAATGTCTTGAACTATCCCGTCCTTTGAGAGATAGCCCGTAATATTTTAATCATCTCTATTAGCATCGTAGCCTCAGAGTGGACCTTTAGCATCAGAGGGTGCATATTGGATTCATTCTAGAGTTCATTGTCTCTTACTACTGTGGAGGCATTGATTTGCATGCATAATTGGGTCGACGAGACCTCAATTCATATTATAGATGTTCTTGATTTTAAGGAGACCGACGAGAAAAAGGGTGATAATCAGCCTAGACATGGTAATCGTGGATTTTATTTTTTATTTTAATTTATTTATATTGATTTAACCGGTTAAATTTCAAATTTAATTGTTGTAGGTATACATGAGACGACGTCTACCTCCACTACAATATGACTTCGTATGTATTGGACCTACCATTTCTATTTGCCATTGGTTTGTACAATTTGTCCCTAAATTAGTTTTTTGTATTTATATAATTTGTGGTAATTTTAACTTTTCTTTCTTGTATTTTTTTTAGCTTTTATAGTCTCACTATCATATGCCCAATCCTAATCCCAATGACCCGATTATCTCATTCTCATCTTCATCTCAATCTTATCTTGGTTAGTACTTTAAGGGTGTGTTTGGTTGTTGAAATGAGTTGAGTTGAGTTGAGTTTAGATAATACAATATTGTTAAAATATTATTTTTGAATATTTTTATTGTTTTGGGATTTGAAAAAGTTGAATTGTTTATTATATTTTGTATTGGAATTTGAAAAAGTTGTAATGATGAGTGAGATGAGTTGAGTTTGGTTGGGTAACCAAACGAAGCCTAATGTTTGTAATTTTTATATTTCTAATATATGTTTTTATCTTTTATTTTTGTTTCTTGTTTGTGATTATATTTTTTTCTATTAATATTTCAGATTTTATGATCTCACAATCTCATAGCACAACTCACTAAATTTTCCACCCCCATGACCACCCCAAATTCCAATGTCAATGTCAATTCAAAAATTGAAATAATATTCTTGCTTTAATTGAATCTTACTATAATTTGTCCCTTAATAGTTAATTATGTTATCATTATTTATTTAATTATGTGACAACTTTTAATATTTTTTCGATGAAATGGTAATTTTTAAATAGTTTTAGCTTAATTTATATTATTGTAATAGATTAGTTATGATTATTAGTTGCAACTTAGTAGTATATAATTTGTTTTATTGTAAATTATTATTATTATATTTGTATTTTATACTCCACCAAGCTGTTTTCGTTATTTTAAACAGGTTCTGGACCAGTTGCCACCAAGTAGTTTTGGCAACTATTAAACTCCCACAAAAATGCACAAACACCAAATCAAGAAAAACCATCACCCAAATATAACTGTAGTTTTTCTACTCTTGAAGACATGCACTCTGTTTTTAAGAAAAAAATATTCAAAGTCATACCCATTTCACAAGTTAAAGTGCCAATAGAAAGCAACTTAATTATACCCAAGAGCTTATCGGTAGTGGCAAAATCCAAAATTCAACTAGTATCAAGTTCCCTTACCGTATTGGGTCACCAAGGGACAATCCGAAGCACTCAAGTTAATGAACCAAAATTCAATCGCCGCCATGTGAAGCGTATTGCTCACCATTGTGGACCCCCGATAACTAACCAAATTCGCTCTAACAATCATCCTCACATTCATGAACTCCTTAAACAGCGACTCGTTCCTCAAAAAGTTAGCCAGCACCAGCTGTGCGAAGGAAACCAAACCGAGAGATAGTGCTGCCGAATGTTCTTGAGCCAAGCCGAGAGAAAAAAGAAATCACACAACCCGGGGACGACGAGATCCATTAAGAAAAGGGATTAAAGAATTTTTGAACTCAGGAACAGAGAGACAATCCTTCAAGGGAAGAGAGAAAACGAAGGAGGGAAAGAAAAATCAGATTAATCAAATAAAATACTGATTTGGTCATTCTACAATGTATCGCCAAATATGACCAAGGAGAATAATTTATTATGGGCTCAAAGTATAAAGAAAAATATAACTTTGATTAATTCAATACAGGAGTTTTAGGGGTTGTTTAGATTAAGAGAACCTCTTAACTCAACTCATTCCATCTAATTATTACAATTTTATCAAATTTTTACATAAAATACAATAAACAATTCAATTTTTTCAAATTCCTAATAAAAAATAATATTTTATTTAATTTTAATCTCATCTCATCTCATATCAACTCACTATCCAAACCTCCCGTGTAAAAACAGGCAAATATTAGATTTTAGCTAAGCCAATACCAGTTATCTAACCAATTCTTACCAACACAACTTAGCCTAATGCCAGTTCTCTAAGCAATTCTTATCGACACAACTGTTCAATTCTACCTGCATAATTCTATTATTATTGATACAAAATTCATTTAAAGTGTTCAACACAGTGGCAGGATTGCATTACATACTTTCCGAATCAGAATACATAGTCCCAAAACACAAAAAGAAAAGAAAAAGAAAAAAGACAGCTGCAGCGATTGGTGCCAGATAATTTCAGGTCCTGAAAAGTAAATATAGCTTCCTTGACTTTGAATTCGTACGAGAACATGTAATCCTAAAGATAAAAAGTGGAGAAATCTTGAGAATGAACCCTCGGCTCATCAGGGATTTATAGCAGCAGCCTCTGCTTCTTCTGATTTCTCAACCACAAACAGTTCTTCATAATAGTTTATGCTTACAAGTAAAAGTGCAGAGAGGTTTCAAGAAGATGTTCAGTAGAGACGCCTGCATATCGTGATCCCGTCACCTATGGAAGCATGTGACAATTGGACACGAGGATCAGCTGCAAGTAATTTGTTAAGCACGATTGTCAACTGCTTGCCTGGTTTCATGAACTCCGGAACCAACCCATCAGGCATTACAACTGTTCCAGCCCAGAGTGTGTTATCATAGACAACCTGTGAACATTGTGTCAATTATTCTACCATTTATCTCCTATTAGTCTAACTGATATTTATGCAGCCAATATCTGTGTGACACCTAGTGATAGGCAGGGGCACTTATCTACATGCAGGGAAGGGAACTCGTGCTGTGCACGTGAGCAGCTGAGGACTTCACTGGAATAAGCACCGCTGGATGAATACACGTGGTGTAATCTGCTGAGCATGTATATATATGTAATATTGTTCTGATTAGGGTTAAGAGAGTTATTTTTCATTGTGAGTGTTTTGCCGTCTTCGAGTGCTCTGTAAAGAAACTGAGAGTATTCCTAGGGTTTGCTACCGAGGGTGAAAACAACGCTGGATTGTGGCTTGTTTGTCTTGGTATTGCATTGATCATGTGTAAGATACTTTGGCTTTGAAGATTACTCAATAAAGAATGATCTCTGAGGCTGTTCCTGCCGTGGATGTAGGCCATTAGGGCCGAACCACGTAATCTCTGTTTGTATTCTTTATTCTTTCATTCTTTTCTTTTATTCTTGTTGATTACTGATTATTCTTGAAGTTCTTGCTATTTTACTTTCAATACTTGTCTATATCTCAAACAGATTTCGGTATTAAGTTCTTTAGGCTATAAGGAACTCTCCTTTTAGTTATTACAATTGGTATCAAGAGCCTAGGTTCAATGGGGACCACGAAATTTGATGTTGAGAAATTCACAGGGGTAAATGACTTCGGGTTATGGAGAATAAAGATGAGAGCTCTGTTAGTACAACAAGGCTTACAGGATGCTCTCATCTGGGGAAAAAGTGGATCTTCCTCGAAAGAGGAAGGAAAGGTGGAAGTCCAAAAGGACATCCTCCAAAAGGCCCACAGTGCTCTGATACTATCTCTAGGAGATAAAGTCTTGAGGGAAGTAGCTAGTGAGGAAACTGCTGCTGGTATCTGGTTAAAATTAGAACACCTCTATATGACAAAATCCCTAGCTAACAGACTTTGTAAGAAAACTAGGTTATATACTCTAAAAATGACCCCTGGAACTTCGATAGGAGAACATCTGGACACTTTCAACAAGATTATATTAGACCTAGCTAACATAGATATTAAGGTGGAGGATGAAGATCAAGCAATCCTCTTGCTGAGTTCTTTGGATTCCTCATACCAGAACCTTAAGGAAACCATGATGTATGGTAGAGATAATTTATCTCTAGATGAAGTGCAGTCTGTGCTTCATGCTAGGGAATTACAAAACCAAGAAGATACCAAACAAGAACATGGTGAGGGCTTGTCAGTTAGGGGAAGATCAGAAAAGAGAGGCAAGAAAAATAAATTAGAAATCAAGAGAGGAAGGTCTAAATCTAAAGGGAAACAGTTAAAGTGTTTCCTATGTCACAAAGAAGGACATTTCAAGAGAAATTGTCCTGATAGGAAAACTCAGGGAGGAAATAAAAATAAGGAGGATGGGGATGTGGCAGTAGTGTTAGAAGGGTATGAAAGTGCTGAGGTATTAAATGTGTCTGAAGCAGGATCAGAAAAAGAGTGGATTTTAGACTCTGGCTGCTCCTTTCACATGTGTCCCAATAGGGACTGGTTTGAAACCTTTTCTGAACTAGATGGTGGACATGTAATTCTAGGAAATAATAAGTCCTGTAAAATCATGGGAATTGGGAGTATAAGACTAAAACTACATGATGGGATGGAGAGACTTCTGAGGGAGGTCAGATTTATACCTGACCTAAAGAGAAATTTAATTTCTCTTGGTACTCTTGATAACTCAGGTTATACTTTTAAGTCTGAAGCAGGAGTCCTTAGAGTTACTAAAGGTTCACTCACAATCATGAAAGGGATAGTTAAAAATGGCCTTTATACCTTAGTTGGCAAAACCACTATGGGGGAAGCATCCCCTGTACAGAATGCTATTGAAAATAAATTTGTGCTATGGCACAGGAGGTTAGGTCATGTTAGTCAAAGAGGGCTTTTAGAACTACACAAACAGGGCTTGTTGAAAGATACAGGTCTGGACAACCTACCTTTCTGTGAGGACTGTGTCTATGGAAAGGCTAAAAGGGTTAGTTTTAAAAGGGCAACACATATGACTACTCAGACCCTAGACTATGTACATTCTGACCTTTGGGGACCTTCTAGAGTAGCTTCTCATGGTGGAGGGAATTATTTCCTCTCCATCATTGATGACTACTCTAGAAAGGTATGGATTTACATTCTTAAACATAAGAGTGACACTTTTGGAAAGTTTAAAGAATGGAAATCTTTAGTGGAAAATCAGGTAGACAGAAAACTAAAAACCCTAAGAACAGATAATGGGCTCGAGTTTCTGTCATCAGAGTTTAATATTTTCTGTCAAAAGGAGGGGGTTCTAAGACACAAAACTGTTAGAGAAACTCCTCAACAGAATGGTCTAGCTAAGAGGATGAACAGGACCATTCTAGAGAGGGTAAGATGTATGTTATCTAATGCCAGGTTGCCTAAGACTTTCTGGGCTGAAGCTGCAGCTACAGCAGTCCATCTAATAAATAGGTGTCCATCCTCTGCCATAGATTTTAAAACACCACAAGAAATGTGGACTGGGAAAGCTCCCAGTTATGATTACCTTAGAATTTTTGGGTGTACAGCTTATGCACACTCCAAAACTGATAAGTTAGACCCTAGGGCACTTAAGTGCATTTTTGTGGGATACCCTGAAAGAGTTAAAGGGTATAAACTATGGATAGATGAACCTGGCAGACATAAATGTATCATTAGCAGGGATGTAATCTTTAATGAATTCCAAATGGCTCGGGTACAGAAAATAGAGGTAAAACACAAATCTGGTAACACTGAGGGAGATGTACAAGTTGAGGTGGAGATAGATAACACCTCAACAGATTATAATTCTGAAAAATTCAGTGACTTTGTGGCTCCAATCTCAGAGAACTTAGATAAAACAGATTCTGACTCCTACAATTTAGTAAGAGACAGAAAGAAAAGAATTATAAAACCACCCCTAAGGTATGGTCAAGCAGAGCTTACAGCTTTTGCCTTGATTATTGCAGATGAAGTGGTTTACCAAGAACCAAGGAACTACAAAGAGGCTATTGCTAGCAAGGATGCCACTAAATGGATACTTGCTATGCATGAAGAAATGGAGTCTCTTAATAAAAATAAAACTTGGGACCTTGTTACAAAGCCTAATGGGATTAGGCTGGTGGGATCCAAGTGGATCTTTAAAAGAAAGGAAGGCTTACCAGGGATAGAAGGTACTAGGTTTAAGGCAAGGCTAGTGGCTAAAGGTTTTACTCAAAGGGAGGGAATAGATTTTAATGAGATATTCTCCCCTGTGGTTAAACATAGTTCCATTAGACTGCTTTTATCCTTCATTGCATATCATGACTTGCACTTAGAACAGCTGGATGTAAAAACTGCTTTTCTACATGAAGAATTAGAAGAGGTAATTTACATGCAACCCCCTGAGGGGTTTATAAAAGACATTAACTCAAATCAAGTATGTTTGCTTAAAAAATCTCTATATGGTCTAAAACAATCTCCTAGGCAATGGTATAAGAGATTTGATACTTACATGCTTGAAAATGATTTTAAAAGAAGCTGTTATGACAGCTGTGTTTACTATAAAGATGTTAATGGAATATTAATATATCTTTTACTTTATGTAGATGATATGTTGGTAGCATGTAAAGATCCTGCTTTGATCAAACAGGCTAAGTGTATGTTGAAATCTGAATTTGATATGAAGGAACTTGGACCTGCTAGTAGAATTTTAGGAATGGACATTATAAGGGATAGACCAGAAAGAAGTCTGTATCTATCCCAGAAAGATTATATTTCTAAAGTTATTAAAAGATTTGAAATGGGCCAAGTCAAATCTGTAAGTACTCCTTTGGGACAACATTTCAAGTTGTCCACAAGTCAGGCCCCAGAAACTGATTCAGAACTAAAATTTATGCAACAAATTCCCTATGCTAGCATGGTGGGAAGTGTGATGTATGCAATGGTCTGTACAAGGCCTGACCTCACTTATGCTATCAGTGTTGTTAGCAGGTTTATGGGTAAACCTGGCAAGGCACACTGGCAAGCCATTAAATGGTTAATTAGATATATTTCTGGAACTATTAACTTGGGTTTGAAATATGGATCAAATGTTAAAGAAGGCTGTGAGTTAGAGGGTTTTGTAGATGCTGACTATGCTGGTTGTATTGATACCAGGAAATCTCTAACAGGTTATGTTTTCACTGCTTATGGGGGGGCTATTAGTTGGAAATCAAACTTGCAATCTGTTGTGGCATTGTCTACAACAGAGGCTGAATATATAGCCTTGACAGAGGCTATAAAGGAAGGTATATGGCTAAATGGAATATCACATGAATTAGGTATTTTTAAAGGAAAAATCAGTGTACATTGTGATAACCAGAGTTCAATATATTTGACTAAAAACCAAGTATATCATGAAAGGACTAAGCATATAGATATCAGGTTTCATTTTGTAAGGGAAGTAATTGAGTCTAGGGAAGTTGGAGTGGAGAAAATCTCAACTGAGGAAAATCCCTCAGACATGATGACTAAATCTCTACCATTAGCAAAGTTCAGACACTGTCTGAACTTAATCAACATGCAATCTATTGAGGGTCCCTAATAGAGGGACACTGCAGGAACAGCCAAGATGAGAATAGGATAGACGTGATGGGTATAATATTGTCAAGGTGGAGAATTGTGAACATTGTGTCAATTATTCTACCATTTATCTCCTATTAGTCTAACTGATATTTATGCAGCCAATATCTGTGTGACACCTAGTGATAGGCAGCGACAGTTATCTACATGCAGGGAAGGGAACTCGTGCTGTGCACGTGAGCAGCTGAGGACTTCACTGGAATAAGCACCGCTGGATGAATACACGTGGTATAATCTGCTGAGCATGTATATATATGTAATATTGTTCTGATTAGGGTTAAGAGAGTTATTTTTCATTGTGAGTGTTTTGCCGTCTTCGAGTGCTCTGTAAAGAAACTGAGAGTATTCCTAGGGTTTGCTACCGAGGGTGAAAATAACGCTGGATTGTGGCTTGTTTGTCTTGGTATTGCATTGATCGTGTGTAAGATACTTTGGCTTTGAAGATTACTCAATAAAGAATGATCTCTGAGGCTGTTCCTGCCGTGGATGTAGGCCATTAGGGCCGAACCACGTAATCTCTGTTTGTATTCTTTATTCTTTCATTCTTTTCTTTTATTCTTGTTGATTACTGATTATTCTTGAAGTTCTTGCTATTTTACTTTCAATACTTGTCTATATCTCAAACAGATTTCGGTATTAAGTTCTTTAGGCTATAAGGAACTCTCCTTTTAGTTATTACACAACCAATCCACCCACCTTCATCAGTTTCATCAGCCTCTCATGGTAGTTCCAATAATTAACCTTGTCTGCATCAACAAAAGCAAAGTCGAAACTCCCTTCGTTCTCAGGCTGCAATGCCAACCCCCCCCAAAAAAAATAAAAATAAAAAAGAAAGATAAGAGTGAAGACCTTATTGCGGAAAGTAAAATCAAGACGAGCAGAATAAAATGTTAAACGAGAGGATCTTGAGAAAATGAGATCCTAGTGTGTCAAGCATAACAGAAAAATAAGATGAAAAAGAAACTCATCCCCATGGATGGATCCAATCGACCATGTCTTAGTTTGTTTCCAAGTCATGGAAGAAGAAGAAGAAGAAAGAAAGAAGCTCATTCTCACATTTTGCAAGAGTTGATCAAGAACTGGTAAAGCCTCAGACTCAATGAAATCAATTTTTCTGCAACACCAGCTTTCTTAATTATTGGCGATCCAATTTCAAATGTCTCCCGACTTACATCTATGGCCATGATCTACGCTACTACTGCAAATTGTAAGTAGCTTGATAGATTGAGCATAATATACCCACTGAAGATTATCAATTCAAACCTTGCCATCCTCTGGAATGGTAAGAGCAGTCAGGAGAAGAGAGTATCCTGTGAAAACGCCAACTTCAATAGTCTTTTTTGCATTCAAAAGGTTTAACAGCATGGCCATCAACTGACCTGCATCTGGTGCAGTAGCCATCCTAGCACTAGAAAATTACATGCCAATTATCTTTATGAACGATGAGAGATGAAGTAAAACTGACACATTATAAAAGCCTAGTGATCAATTGTTCTATAAACAAGTACTACTGCACCGGTGAGGTCATTTTTACGAGTAATACTAGATGCAAGCTTCAAATAGATAAATTTTATACAAATCTTTTGTAAAAAAGTGAGTTTCACTAATAAAAAATAATTTTTTCATATTTTTTTAGGTAAGGTCCACTTTTTTACAAAGACTTGTATAGGGCTTATCGATTTGAGACTTCTTCAAATCATTTCTCCATTTTTATTTTGCACTCTCAAACTATCAAGTCTATCATCCATTTTTCAAATTTCACACCAAAGTCCAAACTACTAAAAATCAATAGTTTGGATCCAACCTATCACATTTTTTCATTTTGTATCCCTCAGTCCATCAGACAAGTAAATCCAATGGAACCCTGCGGTCACCAGGTGAATTGCCTGAAGTACCCTTACTGCAATGTTAAAGTCATCTAACTACCTTTAGTTTAATATTAAAAAAATAAACTAGAGAATAATCAATTATATTTATATCTAAAGAACGGGCCAGCCCTAGTGGATGGCCACCACATTAAGGCTGGGCTAGTCATCAACCACGCAAAAATTTTATGTTTTCGTTAGATTAACTACGGAGGTGGACACGGGGTGCAAGTTGAAAGAATGGTTAGCAGAAAATCAATAAATAAACAAACTAAATTATGGACGAATGGTTAATTGTCTGTAACTTTGGTAGAATTCATGAAAACTCTTGGGTCAGGGTTAGTGGCATAGTGCAATTCCAAAGTTTTTACTTCTCATTGTATTCTACAATTCGGGCATCAATGCAAGCTTTGCAAGGATATAAAAGGGGAAGATACAAGGAGTTGTTTCTTTGAAAGTCAAAACTTTTAATTGTCTATTTTCGTTAAAGGTGGGTGATTTTCTTTCCATGTTTTTTCAAAATTTGTAGATATCTGGTTGTTCCAAGGGTCTCAACATATGATTTCTACATATAATTTTCTCTCGTGCACAAATCTCTATTTTTTTTTTTTTTTTGAAAACTAATCTCATTAATCATCCACAGTAGATTACATCATAAGAACCAAAAATATAATCAAACATAGCTGATAGCGAAGTCACATGTGACATAAGGCTATAGCATTACATCATTTCCTTAGTTACTATAGGCAAGATACAGAGAGGGCATTCTGCAAAACCATAGAGATCATCTACACAGTCAAATGCCTCTTTTGCTAGGTGATGAGCTGCCATGTTAGCTTCTCTATAGGCATGTGAAGCAGTCCAGTTAGGCATAGTTTCCAGAATCTGTCGAGCCTCTCCTATGAGGCAGCCTCCCAAACTCCAATTCAAACTGCCACTTTGTACCAAATCCACAACTTGCTTGGAGTCTCCTTCTAGACAAATCTTCTGGTGTCCCATTTCTTTACAGAGGCTTGTAGCCAATAGAAGTCCATAGGCTTCAGCATCAAAAGAAGAACCCCTAAAAGGCTTGTTAGCACAAAGTGTGCCTATAACTTGTCCAAACTGATCCCTAATTATGACTCCTATTCCAATCTTCCCTTCGGTTGCTTTAATAGCCGCATTTCAGTTAACTTTATACCAATTTTCATCAGGTTTAGTCCATGAATGAATACCAGCAGGGAGTTGGATACTAGCTGTCCGTTCCTTCTGCAAGGCTTCCCTATAAGCAAATAGTTCTGCAATGGCCAAGCTACATATCAGTGTTGGGTGCTTGAACAGTTTGTTATGGATAAATTCATTCCTCCTTATCCAGATGCTCCTTAGGATGGCTGCTACCTCCTCAAGTTCTGTGGAATTAAGAAGCTCAACCATTTTTGACCATATTTCAAAGAAATTCTCACTTTGGAAGCTCATCTTTTGCACTCGTTTTGCATTTTGAGTCCATACATCTTGGGCTGCAGAACATCCTCATAGTGCATGACTAGCTGTTTCAGGTTGCTACTGACAAATTGGACATGAGCTATGTTCCAATATTTTCCTTCTTCTCAGATTTGCTAAAGTGGGGAGGGCATCATTACATGCACTCCATAAGAACATCTTGGTAGCTGGTGGGACCTGTAATTGCCATAGTTTTTTCCAATTCAATGTTTCCCATGCCCTTCTTGATGTTTCCCCTTCAGGTGCCCGTTCCAACTCCTTGTAGAGATGATATCCACTTTTCACAATGTATATGCCATTGCTCGTCAATTGCTATACCATCTTGTCTTCCCTTCCTCCTATGCTAATGGGAATTTCTCTAATTGCTTGACACTCTTGCATGGAAAAAAGCTCTTGGAGAAGCGGTGCCTTCCACTTTTTCATGTCGTGGTCAATGAGGTCACTGACTTGTTCATACCTGCAGTCATTGTTTCTAGGTGACTGAATTTTATAAGAAGGTAATGAGGGAATCCAATTATCAGTCCACATGTTAACTCTAGAACCATTCCCAACTCTCCACATTAGACCTTTTTTAAGTAATTGTAAACCTGCATAAAGGCCTCTCCACACCAGAGAAGGGCCTGACCCCAATCTAGCTGACAATAAGTCACCTTTGTTGAAATACTTTTACTTGAAAACCATGGCCACTTGGGAGGTTGGAATGTGTAGGATCCTCCATCCTTGCTTTGATAGCAAAGCCAGGTTAAAAATTTTAAAATCTCAAAACCCAAGACCTCGTGAAGTTTTACTAGAGCTGAGTTGTTTCCAGTTAACCCAATGAATCTTTGAGCTTTCCTCATTATATCCCCACCATAATTTCTTTAGCAACTGATTTAGCTTCTTTGTTATTGAGAGTGGTAGCAGGAACATACCCATTGCATAAACAGGCAGAGCTTGAAGTACAGTTTTGAGAAGGATTTCCTTTCCTGCAGTGGATAGAAACTTGGTTTTGTAGTTACTCATTTGAGCCCATGTTCTGTCCAAAAGTGAATGAAAAGCAGCTATTCTGGATCTGCCAATCAAAGCAGGAAGTCCCAAATACTTGTCAAATGTGCTAGAGGATTTTACTTCTACCAGTTGTAGGACCTATAACTGAGTTGCCTGCTGTGTGTTCTTACTAAAAAGAACAGATGATTTGTCTTTATTCAGTGCTTGTCTCGAGGCCTTCTCATATAGATCGAGAATGTTAAGAATACAAGTGATCTGTGCTATGGTTGCTTGACAGAAGAGGATGCTATCATCTGCAAAAAAAGGTGATTGACTTTTACTGGACCTCTTCCAATAGGTATTGGATTTAATTGACCATTTCTTTTAGCTCGATGTAGCAATGAAGTGAGACTTTCAACACAGAGGATGAACAAGTATGGTGAGATTGGGTCCCCTTGTCTCAGGCCCCTTGAGAGTAGAAACTTTCTTTGTGGTTCACCATTAACCAAAATGGCATAGGAGACTGATTTAAGACAGCATTGTATGAGATGAATCCAGTGAAAAGGGAACTCCATCTTAGCCATAATTGCTTCCACAAAATTCCATTCTACTCTATCATAAGCCTTACTCATATCGAGTTTCAATGCCATGTAGCCTCTTTTTCCTTTCATTCTTGAATTCATGGTATGGAGTACCTCATATGCAACTAGTGTGTTATCTATAATTAGTCGTCTAGGGACAAATGCACTTTGGTTCCATGAGATGAGATTGGAAAGGATGATCTTCAGCCTATTAGCAATGGTTTTGGAGACAATCTTGTATATGACATTACAAAAACTAATAGGTCTGAATTCAGTCACTCTCTTGGGACTTTTAACTTTAGGAATGAGAGAGATTGAGTGTCATTTACCTCTGTAAGAGAGCCACCTTGGTTGAGGGCCTGCAGGGCAAAAGTGCACACAACCTCTCCAACCACCTCCCAATTCTTTTGATAGAATTGGGCTGGGAAACCATCTGGACTGGGGGAGCTTAAGGGGTTCATTTGAAACACAGAAGCTTGGACTTCCTATCTAGTAAAAGGATTCATAAGCCATTCTTTCATATCTAATGTCAATGTAGTCTCTAATGCCTATAAACACTCCTCGGTTTTGGTAGGATGGGAGGTAGTGAAAAGGGATGAGAAAAAGTCTGTGAAAATCTCACCAATCCCTACCTGTTGACTCACAATATGACCCTGAGGTGTATGCATAGAGAAAGTATGTCATGGAGTAGAAGGTTGTATGGGTATGGCAAGGAACAATGAAAGATCTCAATATGGGGTTTGGCTTCATGCCAACTATACTGGAAAGGGGAAGTCCTCAGAGTCTTTCAGCAACTTCAGCAACAATTACAGTGAAAAGATGGGCGAGAGTGATGGGAAGTTCTATAGTGACTCTGTGAATGATGAAAGGAGGTTAATGACGATGATACTAATACACAGGGTGTTATGGAGGTAAGTGTGATTGAGAAGGAACCAGAAGGCTTGGAAAAAGGGCCTCGGGGATCAAAGGGAAGAAATGAATAGCAGGTGTTTGATAGAAATACTGAAAGAAGGCAAGGAGAGGAGAGGGAAGACATGGGAGGATTGCCAACTGAGGAGCCACTTGTGATAGCTTCTATGACTAGTTTTCAGCATCTTGATCATGATAAAGAGATGGTTGAGAATTATGGGGGAGTGGAGAGGAGAAGATGGAAGAGAAAGGCAAGGGTTGTGGGAAAGATAGGTGATGGAGACACAATAGCAGGGGCAAAATGCAAATTAAGGAGTGAGGTCTCTGAGGATGATAGTAAGGGTTGTTTGAAAAAAAGAAAATTACACAGTGAGGATGAGGCATCTAGAAGAAATTTGTTATTGGTGGAGGCTGCAAGTCAGCCCTACCAATAGCTATGAAAATACTTAGCTGGAACTGCCGCGGGCTTGGGAACCCCCGGACAGTTCAAAATCTTCTCCTGTTGGTGAAGGAAAAGAAACTCAGTATAGTCTTCTTAATGGAGACTAAGTTAGTAGCTTGCAAAGTTGAGAGTATTAAACAGAGATTGGGATGGGCAGGTTGTTTTGTTGTGGACTCGATGGGAAGAAAATGGGGTTTGGCATTGCTGTGGTGTTGGGAAATGGATGTGGAAATTATTAATTTTTCCCAACATCATGTTAATGCTACTGTTATAAGTGAAGGGAAGAAGATGGCCTGGGTTTTTACTGGTTTCTATGGGCATCCCGAGGTCAGTTTAAGGAAATGAACTAGAAATTTATTATCCCTACTGAATCCTTCAATTGAGAAGTGTGTAATTGGGGACTTTAATGAGGTGTTGTATCAAGATAAGAAAGTGGGGGGAAGACCCAGGCCTGAGACTCAGATGGAAGACTTTAGGCAAGCCTTAGAGAAGAATGGCATTTTTTACTTGGGGTGGAAGGGAAACAAATACAAGTGGAGTAATAAACACATGGATAATACCTATACAAAGGAGAGATTGGATAGAGCTATTGCCAACCTCCAATAGTCTGAAATCTTTCATGATAGAGTGGTGGAAGTTCTGACAGTATCTCAGTCTGACCATAAGGCCTTGCTCCTGGACCTGAGACAACAACACTCTGCTAGAAATAAAAAGAGGAGATTATTCAGATTTGAAACTAAGTGGACAAGGGATGAGGAAGGAGAATCAATTGTGGAAGGGGCTTGGGAGAGGTCTGATGGAGTCCAACATTCATTTAAAAATGTGCAAGGGAAGTTGCATAGGTGTAGGGGTGACCTTATCAGATGGAGTAAGGCGAGAGATAAGGAGGCTGAAATGATTATGAAGCAGAAAACTGAGATTTTGAAGAGGGAGTAGGCTAATGAGGGGCCATATAATGTAGAGATGATAAGAGAACTTCAAGAAGAGTTGGGTTATTTGTTGGAACAAGAGGACTTAAAGTGGAGACAAAGAGCAAAGAGAACATGGTACCAATTGGGAGATAAAAACACCAAGTTCTTCCATTCATGTGCCACTCAGAGGAGGAGGAAAAACCAGATAAAGGAAATTACAAGTACCCAGGGAAGATTGGTGACTGAGCAAGAAGGGATAGAAGAGGCTTTCCATGAACACTTCAATTCAATCTTCAGTTCAGCACAACCAGCAGCAGAAGTTATTGAGGAGTATCTAAAGGAGCTTGAGCCAAGAGTAATCGATCTAATGAATGTAGAGTTGCTGAAAGAATTTACAAAACTTGAGGTGGAGGAAGCTTTGAAGCATATAGGAGCACTGAAATCCCCTTGCCCCGATGGCTATGAAGCTTGTTTTTATCAAGCACATTGGAGCACGGTGGGGGAGGAGGTGAGTAGAGCAGTACTATGTGTTCTAAATGGGGAGGGAGAGATGGAGGATTGTATTAATAGCACTTTTTTAGCTTTGATCCCTAAAGTTAAAAACCCTACTGTTGCTAGTGAATTTTGAACTATTAGTTTATGTAACATATTGTATAAGATTGCCTCGAAGACACTAGCTACTAGGCTCAAGAAAATTCCACCCAGTATTATTTCCTGCAACCAAAGTGCCTTTATACCGGGAAGACTCATAACGAATAACGTGATGATAGTCTATGAATCCTTGCATACAATGAAGACAAGACAAAAAGGAAAGGTTGGCAGTATGGCTCTCAAGCTAGATATGTCAAAAGCCTATAATAGGCAAGAGTGGAGTTACCCAGAGGTTGTTATGAGAAAGATGGGTCTCTCTAATTATGAAGTGTGTTACTACTATGACATACTCAATACTCGTCAATGGGGAAGCTGGAAAAACTTTGAAACCAACAAGGGGAATAAGACAAGGGGATCCCATATCCCCTTACTTATTTATCCTATGTGCTGAAGGTAGAGGAGAAATAAGGGGAGTGACTCTTGCAAGGGGAGGAACAAGGATTAGCCACCTACTCTTTGCTGATAATTGTGTAATCTTTGGGAGAGCTAAGATAAATGAGTGGTTGAAGATTAAACAACTACTGAAGAAATATGAGCTAGCCTCGAGTCAGTGTCTAAATATGCAGAAAACTTCAATGTTTTTTAGTTCTAATACTGTTGGATCTACTAGAGTACAAATTCAGAGGGCAGCAAGGGTATCCACTGGTGGAAATTATGAAAGATATCTTGGCCTCCCAACTATGGTTGGTAGATCAAGGTATATCACCTTCAGAAATTTGAAAGAGAGGGTTTGGTCTAAACTCAGCAGCTGGGAAAACTCATTTCTATCACAGGCAGGTAAGGAAATTTTATTAAAAGCTATGGCTCAAGCAATACCCACATTTACCATAAGTGTTTTCAGACTCCCTTAGAGACTTTGTAAAGAAATAGCATCCCTTTTGGCAAGATTCTAGTGGGGCCATAAACAAAATGATAAGAAAATTCAATGGAGGAGTTGGTTTAATATGGGAGAGTCAAAGAATAACGGGGGATTGGGTTTCCGAGACTTTGAGTGCTTTAACAAGGCAATGCCTGCAAAGTAGTGCTGGAAGATGTTAAAGCAACCTGATTCCTTAGTGGCTAAGATCATGAAAGAAAAGTATTTCAAGAAGGTGGGGATAGTAGATGCTAAACTGGGATGTGGGCCTTCATTTATATGGAGGAGCCTGTGGTCATCTTTGGGATTAATAAATGAGGGGCTGTTGTGGAGGGTGGGAGATGGGAGTAAAATTCATATTTGGGGGGATAAGTGGTTGCCAACTCAAACCACTCACAGTGTGCAATCTTCCATTAAAAACTTGCCTCTTGATTCAAAGGTACAGCAGTTCACAGACACGGAAGTTGGGGTGTGGACGAAGGAGCTGATTCTTGACACCTTCAACTGCGAGGAAGCTAAAACTATATGTTGCATCCCTTTAAGTAGATGGGGAACACTAGACAGAGTAGTGTGGGGATGCTCTAAGGATGGTAAGTTCTCTATAAAGAGTGCCTACCATCTAGAACATGAGAAGATGAGGAAAAGAAAGGGGGAGACCTCCAATGATAATAGTGCAGGTAAGGTTTGGAAACTGATATGGGGATTAAATGTTCAAAATGTGGTGAAACATTTTCTGTGGAAGACAACCCATAACCTACTCCCAACAAAACAAAACCTATATAAGAAGTACATTACAGAGTCTAGTTGCTGTCCTATTTATGAGAGGGAACCCAAGACAGTTATGCATGTTGTGTGGAGCTGCCCAGCTGCCTCAGATGTTTGGGCTAAGAAGGACAGTCCAGTGAGCAAATGGTGTAGTTCAGATAATGTTTTTGTGGATTGGTGGGTGAAACTAAATGATTTTCTCGTAAAAGAGGAGGTGGAGGTAGTAGCATGTATTATGAGGAAGATTTGGATGAGGAGAAATTCTTTCTTGTTTGAACAGAATTTTGAACATCCGAAGAAACTTATTACTGCTGCAACATAGGGACTAAAGGAGTGCAAAGCTGCCCAGGAAAATCAGAAAACTCAACTGCATAGAAATGTGGATAGAAGTGTTGGAGTGGCTACTGTGAAAGCAAACTGGGATGCTGCTGTGAATGTCAAAAATAACATGGTGGGTATTGGAGTGGCTTTCAGGGACTCAAATGGAGAGGTACTTGCCTGCCTCTGCTCATGCTTTGTTAATATCAGTAATCCCAGTGTAGCTGAAGTTGTGGGTTAAGGAGGGCTGCTCTGTTATGTACTGAACTGGGGTTATCAGATGTGATCTTGGAAGGGGATTATAAGTTGGTAGTGGATGCCACAATTAGTGGGGAGGAGATAGGGGCGGAATATGGCAGCATAATAGAGGATGTTAGGAAAGTGTTGTCTGGAAGGTTAAACTGGGGTATACGGTTTATATATAGAGAAGTGAACTGTATAGCACACAAACTAGCAAAGTTAGCTATTAATTCTTCTTATGAGAGGGTGTGGATTGAGGATAGTCCAATAGAAATTAAAAACAATATACTAAAGGAAAAGTATTGTAGTGACTGATTTTGTTATCAATGAAGAAAGTGTGTTCTTGATTCAAAAAAAAGTTGTACAATTACTTGCAGGGTACATCAAGAATTTTCAGGTTTACGACCCACATAGAGTGGGGAGGATAACAGTTGAACAACAAGGCAGGATTAAGGATTGCCGAGCTCTCACTTACAGGCAGGATATCAAGGCGAGGGATCTTGAAGGGTACATATTGCGTATGCTTCCAACACATCAGGTTCGTTAACATTGATATTCAAGAACCTGATTTTATTTTTTGTTATCATTTGACTGTTATAGCTTGCAAAAGGGTTGTGGAAGAAGGGCTGCCTATATGTTTTGTTTAATAGATCTTCTTTGCCAAAGGATGAAATTTTACATTCTTCAAATTCATCTCATTGTCTGCTC